>JABWIB010003301.1:28026-39936 GCA_016617825.1 Platyplectrum ornatum | reverse complement strand
AAAACAGCAGGTGAAAAGATGATGCTTTTGCCAAGCTTAACAGAAACCAACTAAAAGCTAAAATGGCAGACAGACAATGAACCATAAGGAGGAGGTGGGGAGGAGTTATACATGAGAGCCTTGCTACAGGAAAGCAGAAGGGACAAAATGCATAACTTTGCAATATTAGCAGTACAGAAGCATAACAGTATATGAAATACCATAAACATGGGACATGACATTACTGTTTCCTTTCATTTATTAAATCACTTAATATTTATTATTATTGTTATTATGTATAATAAGCAGGTAAATAAAGATAAACCTCTTATGCACACATCCAGGACATCACACGAGCTGCCCCCTACACTGGAACAGCCTACCCCAACCTATTAGGCTATCTATCTACCACCCTCCAAGCCTTTAAAGGCTCACTTAAAACTCACTTCTTCAGAATGGCCTACCCTTCCTCTGCACCCCCCCCCCTTCTGTAGTGGCCACCGCTTTCTTAGCATGTGAACAGAGACCCCCACCCTCCTGTTAGCTACCTCAACTGGCCCCTATGTCCTCCCTTCTGTCTTTCTTCAGTGTAATACATTATCCAACTTTCCAACCCTCTTAGTTCTTACTCGCGCTATGTATGTATTCCATATTTGCTACTGCATGCCATGGCATTATACCCCATTCTATAGATGATTTCATGTTTGTTATTGTATTTTTATACTGTGCCCCATGCTATGTATGTACTATCACTACGTGTGGCGCTGCAGAAACTATGTGGCACCTTATAAATAAAAGTAAAACATAATAATAATAATAATAATAATAACCCATATACAACTGTTATAATATGTAATAAACAAACACACACATACTGTATATATATTCTGGATGCACTGCATCTTGCCACAACATAAGGTAATCATGGGCTGCAAAACGCAGCCAAACTACGTCAACGGACGGTTACCTCCCACCAATATCCATGCCTAACTAGTCGGGGAGGGAGAAGAAGATCCTCCAAAAGAAAGAGGGTTCACTTCTTGTGGCAGATAACTATGCCTTAATGTGAGAAACCCGCTAAACCTACCGCTGAGGGACATCACTTTAGCAACACCCCTGCCCAGGGATTTCATATTGCTTTGTGCCAAATAAAATGCCTTATCCCCTTCCTGTCATAAATAATGTAAAAAAATAACCTCTAATGCACTTATCAAATACTGCCAAGAATCTCTACACAGTCATATGTGAAATCACGATATCTGAAAAACAGTCACCGCATCAACTCACAAGACTTACCATGTTATCCATCCATGCACATTGGACTGACGGCTAATCTGGTGAGAAGTCTCGCACATCTTTTATAATCTGTGGGGAAAAGTACAGTCGACCAGTCATTACTCATGACAATAACGCTTTGACCACAGATCAATATCATCTATAATATATATATATATATATATATATATATATATATATATATATCTGTGACATTTGTTGTGTGCAAATTTTCAAATTATGGAACATTATTGGATTTATAACATTTGAATTGAATTGCAGGGGAGGTAAAATGAATGTTGGTATTTGCATGCAGGGAGAATATTTGGGCTACACTCGGGCTAGAAACATCCACCGTGACGTCACAACGTCACTCGTTCTGAGCTGGAGGGGGAGCGGTGCTAGGTCTGCCTAGGGCGCCCACAGGCCTAGCACCGGCCCTGAAAAGGGCAATATACACTTTTCTTTCACTGGACCTGATCCAGATAACTGTTGTCCTTGTACTGCGGGCTAATCGCATTGAGGTAAGTCATCACACGTAAGAGTCCAGAAATCCGTACTACAGGAGAGTGACACAGGAGTTCACTGCACTCTGCTGTTTGCAACAGATAAAATTTACCTCCCATGCAATGCAACATGGCTTTGGCCAGTCGTAGCTGCTGGAGTGGGGCCTCTAGCTGTTGGAGTGGGGCCTCTAGCTGTTGGAGTGGGGCCTCTAGCTGTTGGAGTGGGGCCGCTAGCTGTTGGAGTGGGGCCGCTAGCTGTTGGAGTGGGGCCGCTAGCTGTTGGAGTGGGGCCGCTAGCTGCTGGAGTGGGGCCGCTAGCTGCTGGAGTGGGGCCGCTATGGGGAGCTCCCTCAGAAGTTACCCTTTGCACCTGAATGGTTGTTGAGCCCCAGCCCTTACAGCTCCTGCAGTATGATCTATCATTTCAGTACATGCAAAAAGCTGTAAAAATGTACACAGAAAGCTATGCTGCATTGGCCGGCAAAGTAACTTTATTTATTCTCAAGTCAAAATAATAGTATATAAATGGCTTAAAGGTATTTTCATAAGTCAAGCCAAATATGATGACATTGTGTTTATGTTCAAGTTTTGGCAGACCTACAAACAAAGGATGAATGACAAGTGTAAATGAACAATACACAATTCACATTTTACTGAACTGGCATATGTGCTGCATATTATATTAATTACACAGCACAGAGATGACTGAGTGATATCTATAGCTCCCTGTACCAACAAAGAATATAATAATAATAATAATAATAATCATAAAAACCAATTGAATTGAACTAGGGCAAAGATGTGAGAAGCAGCCATGACTTATCTATTATATCATACACGTGCGGTTTCTCTGTGTTACCTCTCTTAACCTTTACTGGCAAGATGTGGAGAAAACCAATTTCTAAGCCAAATCCCTTTTTTTTTGTAAGCATGTCTCGGAGGTGATAAGCATTAAGATATCTTGATCCGAGTTCAGGTTAATCATGTTTTCCCATTTAATTAGGACAAATATTGCTATCATAGAAACACCTATCAATTTGTTAATACGTAAGTTGTCAAGTTACAGTATACTAATGAGAAAACATATTCCTACACAAGGTAAGAATCACAGCTGTTCAAGAGAAATATATATACAACACTGCTGGCCCTTGAATTAGAGTTTTGCGCCAGCCGCATGCTCCGGGCTATTCAGAGGTGCGTGTTTCAGCTAAAACATTGCACAGCTGGATAGCGCGTAGGAAAAAGGGGCATCGCACTTTCCTGCTTCTGCTTCCTGAGCCATATGCGCAGAGGCTGCAGCTTCATTAGACGCAGTTCTGTGCTCTCAGCTTCATTCTTTTCATTGATAAAAAGCTGGCATAGTAGCTGGTATAGTAGCTGGCATAGTAGTTCCAGCCACTACTATGCACGGCCATTGATAGTAAATAATTTGAATGGGTCAGGTTGGGGGACAAGGTGGCAGAATTTCCCAGGGCAGAGTATTGGGGTCCAGGTTCTAAATTTACTAAGCTGCGGGAATGGAAAAGTGGGGATGTTGCCCATAGCTACCAATCAGATTCAAGCTCACATTCTCCAGTAACTGGTAGCTTAAATCTGATTGGTTGCTTCGGGGAACGTCCCCACTAATCCTGCACATGGGTCCATTCATTCCTTGTGAAGACCCCCTGCATGAAGGTATACAGGAAATAGGTATTTTACAACTATAACAGAAAAAGTCAAATTCCATGGATTTAAACTCTTTCTTGTGTTTCCAGAATCTTCTGTTCTCACACTCTAAACGTAGTTCAGAGGTTATTCCTAAGACCCAATTAATGAAACCGCACTTTGTGTCTTTCAACATCAATAGATGGATATAATTCATCACAATGTGTTATACACGCCACCTGCACATTTATATTCTTGCTCCCTGTTCACTTAAATGACCGACACACTAACTTTACATGGAAAACCATCCTGACACCTTAACAATGTGTAGAACCTATTTATTCTTTGGAGTTATCCGGTCTGTTGATCAAATAAACACAGTCGGGTCTGATGGAAAGACATGGTTTAAATAAGCAATAATCACCCGCGTGTTTAGAAGAATGTAAATTGATCCAGGCTCCAGTGTTTTCATCTTATCCATAGACTAGGGTACAATTGTCTGCGGCACAGCTGATATGTAAATGTGCACATGGTAAATCATAACATCCTATCATTAGAAGCTGCTTATTTAACATCCTAAACAATCCTGAAATCTATATAAGTAAAATGCCCACATGGGTATTCTAATCCATGTTACCATGTCTTCATTCACTTTGGATTGAGCAGAAAGATGTTTTCAGAGGTGTTTAAAGAAATGAATGTTAACCTATATCACATATGAATGAATGAATATTATTTATCTCCATGTGAACAGGTTTTTATATAGCGCCATCATATTACGTAGTGATCTACATTCATTAAGACATGACTGGGTGGTAACAGACAGGACGGGTGGGGAAAGGGTCCCTGCCAGCAAGCTTACACTCTATGGGCCAGATTCAGATTTACAATCTCATTATTAAAGGTGGCCATTCACCCCATCACACATATACAGCGTCCTCTCCGTGCAAGATGGAGACGCCGGACTATAAGAAGACGGTGCCCAGCGAAGACATCTGTAACGTGACAGGTCTTCTATGTCTTCTATGGCCACCATGAGAATGACATCGGTCTCAGGGATGGCCCGCAGACAGGGTGATTTTTTTTAAACGTTTTTGAACGATATCGAACCTTTGAAAAAATCGTTAAACTGGAATGATTTATTGTTCTGTGTATGGCCAACTTTACACATGGGTAAAACCATGTTTTATATTGTTTAAAAAATCATTACACAAATAAAAATTCAAGAAATAAAAGGGGGGATTTATGACTGACAATCTTATCAATAATAACAACTAATAACAATATGTGTGTGAGCTGGGGATTTATGGCTGAAGATTCCCGCTAACAATAGGAGCTATACACATATAATAGACTGAGTCAGCACATTTACCCCACAGTTTGACAAATGTGTGTGGGCACTTATGACATGTATATATAAATCAACCAATAAATTAATTTATTATATGTAATTAATAGGGATGTATATAATATATTGTTAATTTTAAAGGTGTACCCTGACTGATACTAATTTCTTTACTAAGTGATCATTTTAAAAAGACCCATCTTATCATATATATGGACCAAAACCGGACTGAATAATGATGAATTGCAGGGGGGGTAAAATGAATGTCAGTGTGTACATGCAGGGAGAATACTTTATTGTTGCATGTTGCACACAGATACTGACCAGCGTTACTGTTACATTGTTACTACACTTGTGCTGGAAACATCATCTCAACGCTATTACTGTATGCAACTAATAAAATCTAACTCCTCTGCAATTCAACATGGTTTTGCTCACTTGTAACTTTACACTCGTAAGTCTTGATCTGGTCCTACATGTCCATTATTTTGATAAGGCTGGTATAATAGTCCTCACATAAGAGGCAGAAGAACATCTTATATACAAGGACAATATACACTTTTATTTCACTGGGCCGGATCCAGACATAAGAAGGTTATGGGATTTAGTGAGTGTCACTAAGAAGGGACAAGCTCGCATGCATGCACCAGATGCTACTGTCAGATAATCTAACATGTGGAACATAGTTCTGCTCAGGTGATTATACGTACTGAGGGGCGGTTTGAAGCATGGCTTATACTTGTACTGCAGGATAATCGCATTGAAGTCAGCACAGGTCCAGACCCCCGTACTCTACAGGAGAGTGACAGAGGAGTTCACTCCACTCTACTACTCGCAATTCCAGACCTCTGTGTGTGGGGTGATTGCCGGAGGTCTGGACCAGTCCATCGCCTCTAAATCACCAAGTGAATAAATCATTTATGTCTGATATAAACAGTGATGTGCCGACACTTCCGTTACCCCCTGATGCCCATCTGATATAAGGAGAGTGCGACTGCTGGTTTTACTTACGTGCTGGAATGGTGCAGTCTCTTGTACTGTTGTAGAGTCTTCGAAAATGCTTATTGCAGTTTGGACTTGTGAAAGAAAGTCGTCCTGAAGAACAAGAGCAGAAAATACAATAATTAAGACAAACCAAAGAGGCCAGTCATAGTCAGCTGTACCATACACCTGTGCGATCGGGGTGCGATGATACGGCGTGCACATCGCATCACGGAGCCTTGCCTGCTGCAGACAAGATTCCGGTAAATCGCTGGATATTTCCTGTACATTGCACGTTCTAAATGTATCTCCATGATGATCGCACAGGTGTACGGCCAGCATTACACCGATACATGGCTTTAGCTCATGTTATTACTTGCGCCTGATTTACTCTTGACTAAGGTGTAAGTGCAGCTCTGGATCAGCTCTTATACATACCGCACAATGTAAAGCACACCATAAACAAATAAAAACATACAAAGGGACAGTAAAACATTAAACTGTAAGATTTGTACCGGAATTCGCGGCCACATGGTCCTATTAGCTGAAATTCAAAGCTTCCCCATCTTATTAGTGCCCCACAATAGCCGCTACCGTTGATATAGGTATGCTTCTCCCTTAACTTTTTTGCTCTCATCCCTCTTGTCTATGTCCTAAATTTACTAAGCGGGGAGATTGCAGGGAGATTGAAAAGAGTGGATGTTGCCCATAGCAACCAATCAGATTCAAGCTCTCAGTGTCATTTTACATACAGGAGAATCTGAGCTCGAATCTTGATTGGTTGCTATGGGCAACATCTCCAATTTTTCAATCTCCCTGCTTAGTAAATTTAGTATACCTCCCAACTTTATGCTGGGGGAGAAGGGACAGATTAGTCCTGACCCCAACTCTGTCCAAGGCCCACCATGGTCCTGGCCCTGTCCTGCACAAGCCCCATCACGAACGTGGCAAATTATAAATGTAATTAAATTTAATAAAAAAATTAGCAGGACAAACTTTTGCACGATGTCCCGCTAAAATCAGGACAGTTGGGTGGTATAAATTTAGGCCTATGTCTTGTCTGGTCCCCGGTTAGTCTATATGTGGTTTATGCTCTCTATGCCATGGACTAGATCGAAGCAGGATCCTCTTAACACCTTAACTGTTTGCCCATGTCCATTAGTTTATGTATATGATTGTAAACCCTGTATGTTGTTGCGCTCAAAAATAAAAATATACATAAATAAATAAATATAATGGCCCCAGTGGTTTCTTTAAACACTACGATCAATTAGAAGAAATAACTAACCTGTTAAATGTTTTAAAAACTTTTCTTTCATCCGAAGGTCCCTGGGAACTATTTCTGCATGGAAAGAAGAGACACATATTAAAGATACTATACTGTAAGTGCAGTTGTTTTTGAGAGCGCTGGAAATGCATGTGAAGACGTGACTTCATGACTGACAAATCACAGTGGTGGATAGGAGGATGTGCCAAAGTACATAAGACAGGGAAATCCAGGCTTTCAAACTGTTAAGCTTGGCCTGCACGATCGTGATCCATTTAAATGCAATCCTTTCATAATGTGCACACTGCGCCCTCTCATCACTGCTGCCGGCAAATCGGGATGATGAAAGAGTTAGTGCTGGTGGTATAAACAGGAGCGGTACTGTGCCGGGGATAAACAATAAGAAAATGTTTATTTTACAGAGTTAAAACAAAACGAATGCTAATGGACTGGTCGCTGTGGAAAGAATGTGTACGACTTCGACGGACGGTAATGGATGGCATCTTTCAGTTCTCATTTCATTCATGAAACAGTTCTGTGAATTAGCCATTGGAATGTATGAGATATATAGTGCATAACTTCCAAGTCTCCTGGTTCGGAAACTCTACCCCTGGACATCTTTGCCCTTTTGTACTGTATGTACCGTACTGATTGTCTTATAACAGCACAAGGTGAAATGCGTGAGGACGACTTGAATGATCTCTTCCTGCATAACATGGAGCAGAAAAGCGCTAGTCTTTAAAAAGTAACACACACTACTTCTATTGATCCATATCTCAGCAGCTGCTGTACATGGGGCTATATTTACTAAGCTGCGGGAAAGGAAAAGTGTGATGTTTCCCATAGCAACCAATCAGATTCTCAATTTCCTTTTATACACTAGCGAATGTTAGCTACAAGTCTGTAAATCTACCGGAACATGGGCTAAGGCAGCGATGAGAATCACTGCATCAGCCCTGATCGGTACTATGAACGGGCAGGACATGCTGGACATGGGCAGGACATGGGCATGAATGGGCAGGACATGCTGCTGTCAATATTCATAGTAAACGTATGGGGTTAGCCTCCAGGGGGTGAAGTGTTAGGCATGATTTACAGAAATTACACCCTTCTCTCCTCCCTCATGCTGCCGACTATTGGTTTCTCCCGGTTTCAACTCTGCTATAAGCATAGTCCCTGATTTTCCAGAAGCTGGACTATGATAGCTGTAGAGTTGCAGGGAGAGCCTATCCAGAAACATGTGTCGGGGGGAGAGAAAGGTTCATATCATTAATGTGCATGAGGAGTAATGAGCGACCAAATAAAGTAAACCAAGAAAATATAAAAAATACTATCCAAACTATCCGAAATAGCAATAAAAGTCAGTATTAATCACAATAAAATAAATCCTAAATCCCTAAATATATATAACCCTGAGATCACAATATCCGTGTGTTTGGAAATCTTATATAAATCTGTCAAACAAGTTTAAATTGGATGTAGTTGCCGCTTCGGCAATCGCTATTACGAAACTGATATAGCCGACCTTCCCCAGTACAATTGCAACTGAGACTATTGCCATTTTGACACGAACACAGTGATAGCCTAATGCTGGCTACTTATGTGGCGACTATGGCACTACCATGTTTCCCAGATAATAAGACACTGTCTTATTTTTTTTCAGGACAAAAAAAATCTTATTTTCAGGGTAGGGCTTATTTTATTGACCTGCTTTGAATCCAATCATGCCCCCCCAAGTGCTGCTGACATTATGACACCTCATTGTTCCCCTGCTGACATTATGACACCTCATTGTGATTTATATAGGGCTTAATTTCGGGGGAGGGCTTATTTTAGACAGTTTACTGTAAAATAGGGTAGGGCTTATTATCAGGGTAGGTCTTATTATAGGGGAAACACGGTATGTGGAATGTTCCTATTAATAAAAGGTTACCTGTTACAGGGGAAGTTTAGGTTTAGTCTGTGAGACAGGGAAGGGGAAGGCTAGGGTAGAGGTTAGAGGTTCCTGGGAAGGTAAGGTCAGACTTAGGCTGCAATGAGGGGGGCTGTTAGGGCTAGGCTGAAGTAGGACCACCACCATAAACGGTGTGACCTGGGACACAGGACATACTGCTTGTGAGGTCGCATTTAGAGTAAGCACTGCAGAGCTAGTTATGATTCACTACAGGTAAATCCTTGTGCCGCTGATGTACAGGTTTCCAGTAGAAAGAGCTGGTAAAAGGATATAGGGTCTCCTTCTCATTTGAGCTCTTTCTTGGCACAAGATGATCCGATCCAATTCACATCATCGAAGCCAAACCTTTTAATCCATTTCAAGATCACAATTCCTGCAAACCATTTTCTAAGGAAGCGTTAACACTGATACCAGCCTCCAGTGAGACATACCAATGCTGACCCTGGCGAGGTCACAGTCATGACTGGAATGTATATGTTCCCCCAGTGACTAGTCATGCCATCAGTGCATCATGTACCCTGGGGTTAGCACAGACCTACATTCCATACACTAGATCCTCTTTGATGGTTTCTTGGATTTTCTGCTCTTGATTGAAGTCATTTGTACATAAGAGCGTTATGGTGATTAGTTCATTCGTTTGACAGATCTAAAGGACTTATCTTAAATGTTTAAAAAATAAATCTACTTTTCCCCGTATTTATTTGGCCTTTACACGTGAGAGAGACATTTACAGAAGTGTTAATAATGTTCCTTTCGGTGGGTACGGTTATAGGAGATACTGTTATGACTTTGGACATATTGATGGAGTCTAGGCATGATGAGGAGTTGTGTAATTAGCAACTGACGATGGGATTTGACCACTCCGTGTTCGTTATGTGCGGTTGCCTGCCTGCACCAAGGTCAGGCAGATATAAGTTGAGGAGAACCTGCAGATTTTTTTTCAGACATTAAAGTATGATTGTAAAGTACCGGGGTAATACCATGCTGAATTTCAGAGGTGGTGAATGTAATGTTATTCTTTGGTATTGCAAAGGTGTGTAGTGGATTGGCCTTACTCCTATCGGTCTGTCTATGTCACCCTATATATGGATAGTACCCAGCTATCCTCTATGTAAACAGTGTGTTTGTATGGTATTGAAAAGGGTAACCTGCACCATAGTTTGTCTCTCTTTATCTATTTTACCGGCAACCACATAAAGGAACGTGGAAGAGAGCCGCTCACCAAACTTACAGAAGAGAGGAGCACCATCAGACTGCAGGACTGTAAGCAGGCGAATCAAACCATTACAAAAGAACCATAAGAACATTGTTTATCTGAAAAAGTTGGCAATAAGAGAACTTTTGGACAATCTGTATGAACATTTAAAGTTTGACAGAGTTAACCCTGTATAAACCATACTATACACAATGTTATTCTTTGTATACAGATACTAACCAGCATTACTGTTAGGAAAATTCAGATCTCAACTCTAATGCTGTTTCCAACCTTGTCATACCCGGAATGCCACTTAATGTCCTTTAACTGCAAGGTATGTTCAACTGTCCATCCTCATGACTGCACACCATTATGTAAGCATTGTTCTGGGCATGAACTGTGTTACAAAAAAATTTTCCACCTTCTTTGCACTTCCTCCAATGTATTGATACCCAGAACTGAACACAGTATTCCAGGTGAGGCCGCACCAGTGCCCTATAGAGAGGCATTACTACTTCCCTCTTTCTAATACTAATTCCTCTCCCTATGCAACCAAGCATCCGACTTGCCTTTCTCATTGCCTTGTTACATTGCCCAGCTACCTTTAATTCACATGAAATGGTGACCCCCTAAATCCCTTTCCTCCTCATTTGTTCTTATGTAACGTCATTCATGTTTCTGCTTGATTTGGGCAGTTTCCCCAATCTTGTGACCATTCTTCTGTCCATCCAGGTCACCCATCAGGACACTGTACACTATTCACCATGTGTAATGTCACCAATATTAAATACCTGAGTATTTATTTGGTTCTATACAAGGAAATAATTATATGTCAATCTGATTGTAATCACTGGCAATAAATACTGACTGAGAGGTGTACACGTTATGGAGACTGATATCCCAAGCGCGCCCTCTAGTGTTCACTCTTATGAAGTTGTTCTTGAATTGCTTAATTGATTGTGAAGAAGATACATGAAGTATTATTGAATGTACACTTCTTGTTAATCCATGTGTTCTAGAGTGCGTCTATGCTTCAGAAGACACATAGTTAAAAATATTGCAGCATATGCAATGCTCATTAGCCCAAACAATCTTTTGCAATGGACACATATTAATGGTGAACAACAGATACTTGCTTTTAATCTACTTATTATTGAATTAGTTAATTTATTAATGAATTATGCATTGTCATTCTGTGTCTCTCTGTCCCTGTGCGCATATATATATATATATATATATATATATATATCAGAAGACTAGCTAATTGTATAATATATCCATGATAACTAAAGATTTAGCCAGAGTCTCCATTGAAACACATATAGCAGCCGCTAATTTAATAAACATTATATATTGCCTTTATGTTAGAAAACAATCATTTACATTACAATATAATTGACACTTATTTTCAGATCAATTCCATCTATCTTTCTGGCAGAAAATATTGGAGCATATAGTATCTGTATCACTTACACAGGCGCTATAGAGCATACACTTAGAAAGTATTTGTCAATGACTGAATGGGGTATTCTTCCCATGCCGTGATTCCTAGTTGGAAGCTAGTATATCCTGTTTACTTAGGTTTGTGTAACTTATAAGTATGCTGCCCAAATGCCAACAAATCACTAAAAGAATGTAAGAATGTAAACATCCATTACATCTATTAGTTATAGAACTACTACAATGAAACATGTTAATAAAAACCATTCAATTAATACTATATTTAGCTGAGAAAGTTAATGGTTTGTAACAAATCAAAAACAT
>JABWIB010003300.1:33218-44785 GCA_016617825.1 Platyplectrum ornatum | reverse complement strand
CATAGAATAGATACATGACATAGACAGATCACCTGTCATGCATTAAGGTGAGTGTGTATAATTATGTCCCACATTATAGAACAGGTCAAGACAATCANCATCACTCATTACTTTGTCTAGGCTATTAGAACATACTGAGAGTTGTAGTTTCCCAATATCTGTGAATTTCCAGGCATAGAGAATTTATTTAAACATTCAATCGCAATGCTTATGATGAAAGCACTGGAGGTGTAAGGCTGCAATCGGCCAATCAGAAAGGGCAAAACTGTACCCAAAAATCAGACATCCTCTAAAAAGAATATGTGTCCATAACTAATCGTTGCAGTTATGTGAACCTGTCCTCGCTGTATAATAATAATAATATAAGGTCATTTCCTGGAATACTGAGCTGTTTATATATTTACTATTCAGCTTGAGACAGTGATTTACACCCTCTTATGTAAGATCCCCATGAATGTCAGCCATAGACTGCAGTGTAACAGCGCCCCTAGAGGCCAAACAGGAGAAAAATGGAAGTATTTTCTTTCTGTTTTACAGTGTACACAGACCAATTGCAAAATTGTATTTTTTCAGTAAGATCTATATACGCAGAACAAATATCATTACAAAAATAATAATCCTTTAAAATCCAGTTATGGGCGTATTGTTCTCATGAAACAAATATGATTGTGTATTGTTTCTCTTTCCTGCATTATAATACTTTCAGCCGGGAGGATGAACAGGGACAGTGCATGCATGTCAGACTANCATAACGGTATAGATCCATCTGCTAATCTCATCACTGCGCTGTCTGCTAATATAATGCAATAACATGATTACAGCAAATAATAGGACTCATTCCTGAAGTCACATGCATGAGGGTAAAAGGCTTGAAATTAGCTGGTGAGTCCAAGTATTCCTTAGATAAACCAATCTGTATGATGACTGACATGAAGGAAAGGTGCACCCTCTGCTCTTTCCTTATTATATATGTTTATACACAATGGTTTCAATGTTTACCCTGTAGGCAGATGCGGGCCAGGCTGAAGGGGTATAAGCACCCTTGGGTCATTTCAGTTCCCCCTGTATTTGGTCTTTTGCCTGCAGTTCTGCAAAGGACATAGCCCCAAGCACATAAGCAGCCTGCCACCTCCACTATCCACACTGTCCCTTCTTGATGCTGCATCACAAGACATTGATATGGGAATATAGAATTTGTTGTGATGCATTTGATATAACTGAACCCAACTTAAATCAAGAGATATTTATTAAATAGCCAAAAAGTTAGTATGCTACCTATTGTTATCAACTATTTAATTATTATTACAATTATTACTGTTATTATTATTATTATTATTATTATTATTATTGTTATTATTATAATTATAATTATTATTAATAATAATAACATTTATTTAAAAAGTCACACAGTATCCATAAAGGAAGAGGTAGACACTGAGTCTATAGCCATAATCTATATCAGAGCTAGAATGTTTTTATGTAGGAGTCATATATTTATACATTGGCTTCTTCTGTAAAATATATACAGATGTGACACCATGACGTTTCTAAAATACTGCCATGGCACAGTATGTGTCACGGTATGCATGGCTGGCTCCTCTACATGTAGATTTCGGGAAAGGTGTCAGTAGGCTGCAGTAATGTCCTGTCATTCACAATGGGTATCTTCTACATTGATACGCCACCTAGCAGTTACTGTTGGAACTGCAACAACTTTGCAGAGTTGCTTTCAGGATAAATCCTGCGCCATTGCAGTATTTTAGAAACTTTACAAAGTGTTACACGTGTATCTTATATATATATATAATATATATAAATATATATACATTTCAGGAAGACATATATATATATATATATATATATATATATTACAGCAGAAGGCTATCCTACTGTACAGTCCATAGGGCCAGATTCTGATTTACACGCTCATGACTTACACTATTATTTTGTACACAGATACTGACCAGCGTTACTGTTACACTGTTATTAGAAATGGGCTGGAAACATCATCTCTCACTTCTAATACTGCACATCAGTATTTCTTTTCCTTGTTTTTATCACGCTGGAATTGGTTTCTATGGTATAATTTTTTTAAGTTAAAAGAGCAGTGATATCACTTGTTTACAGTACATTAATAATATATCTTCATCCGTCCAAACTGGGTTCAAATATAATCAAAATAATGTACTCCTTGGAGCCTTATGCTAATATCAGANGAACCCTGGCTTATTGCATGTTACCATCAAGCTGGACCCTAAGTCATTTTTCCATTAAGCGTGAATGACAATGACAATGACAAGGAATGGGAGGGGGGGTTAACAGTACTCTAAATCCATGACCCTGGTGTCACAGGCCAGCATCCTCTCCATCTGATGTGGCTTGCGTACAATTTGCTAAGTGCGACTGTGACTTTAAGAGGCTGAGAAAAGTCTCTTTATAACAGTTGAGTTGCACTTAGCACCACAGCCAGGCAGATGGTGTAATGTCAATGGGGAATGGTTATTATTGATTAGATAAAGCATGCTAAGGGTGAGCGGGTGCAGAACAGTAGATGAAATGTGTATGTGTGGATGTATGTGGGTGTGTGTGTCTGTGTGTGTGTCTTTGTATCAAAGGGTAGTAACCCTCACTGAGAGATGAATCATTAGAATTAAACTTCTTATATCAGATGCGCAGTCTGTAGTGCTGTAATGATTTGTTCTCTTCTCCTGTTAATTTATTTACAATATTTCCATCATATCTCATTGTTCCATACTGTAGTTCATCATTTGTGTTTGACATATATTGTTTATCAATGAAACTAAATTCCAAAAGAAATGATTGGCGGGGTAAGACATAAAAAAAAACTAAAAAAACAAAAAAATAACAATAGCAGCACTATGGTTCTTCTTATATCAATGCTCAGCCTGCAAAAATACAATGACATGCAAAGTATGAGACTGAAATGGGTCTGTCAGTTTTAACCCACAAAGAANATTGCAAGTAGTGTGAAAGGTGAAGGACTGAATCCTAAGATCAGAAATTAATAAGAACAAAGACTGCATTTACTAAGCAGGGAGATTGTGGNGATGTTGCCCATAGCAACCAATCAGATTCAAACTCACATTCTCCAGTATGTAAAATGTGAGTGGATTGATGAGGTCCAGTCATAATGCATCGATATGAAGGGGGTCAGACCTATGGATCTGATTTATAGGTTTATATTTATATAAAGTATTCTCCCTATAGGTTTATATAAAGTATTCTCCCTATAGGTTTATATAAAGTATTCTCCCTATAGGTTTATATTTATATATATTTATATATAAGTATTCTCCCTATAGGTTTATATAAAGTATTCTCCCTATAGGTTTATATTTATATAAAGTATTCTCCCTGCATGCAAACACTGACATTCATTTTACCTCCCCCTGCAATTCACCATGGTATTACCCACTCTTGAGTAAGTTGTGAGTAAGTCAGTAGTGCCAAAAGTCTGAATCTGGTCCATTGTAACCTAAATCAAATTCCTTGCAAATTTCCCATCAACTAAATNGGCCTTAGTTATTACTTCTAGGAGCTCACTTTACACATGGAGTTGGTCACTGACCTCTCTTTTGCTTCATAATGTTAATAATTTGCTATTTGGCTGAATCCTAAGGTAATGGTCTATGTAATATGCATTTATTAAGTGCGTTTCATTATGGTCTGATGACATTATTATGTCCAGTAGTCATTTTTGTGTGTCCACTCTGTTGCCAATTTTGGGGAGGGCTGGGATAGGACAGTGCTTAGCCAATCAGATCATGAGAATATCCATCGCACCAGGAGACAGGAGTGCAGGTTTTNTGGGATTCAGTGACTTATGCCCCTGTTTTATGACAGGACTGCAGGAGGGTGGAGGAGTAAAGAAACACAGACTGCGAGTTTAACAATAGTGAGGCAAGGCTCCTGTGAACGTGCAATGCACTAGATAGAGAGGAACGTTACACCTGGGTAAAACCATGTTGAATTGCAGGGGGGGGTAAAATGAATGTCAGTGTGTGCATGCAGGGAGAATACTTTATTGTTGCATGTTGCACACAGATACTGACCAGCGTTACTGTTACACTGTTATTACACTTGTGCTAGAAACACCATCTCTCAACTCTAATACTGATTGCAACTAATGACAATTCCCTCCCCCTCTTATAAGTCTGGATCTGGCCTTTCACACATCCTCACAACTTTTTCACATGAGAGGGACAGTTCGTTGTAATAACTCTCATAACATGAGTGTGCTGAGATGTGTGATACAGTTCAGCCATTGTGAGACTCACATCATGACACCCATTCGGGTGGTAACACTCGGGTATGCGACCTATTAATAAGAGTACTGTTAGTGACATTTGAAGCTGGTATTAAATGCCGGAATGAAAAGCTCTGTCTCTGCGTCACCGTTCAGCTTTTCCATAACCTGTGTTTGTTTTACCGAGACCTCTTACAGAATTTAGATTTCAATTAAGCATTCCATTAAAGTGAAGTGGTAAAATGCCTGGTTCCCTTTACCAGCTTTCTTTCGCGCTATTCATGATATCAACATGATATCTCGGGGTAATAACAAGCAGCACTTCAGCTTCAGAATGGCTATGTGCATCCCAGCAAGAACTACATCTTCACGTTCCACAAAGGCTCCCTTGCAAAGGACAAGCAGATAGCTAGCAGACACCCCCCCCCCTCTATATAACAACCTAGCATTCCAATAGGGGCAAATAAAGACCCCAGCCCATTGGATGCGACGCTATTGTTGTACAATAATGTCTTATCATCTTAAGCAAGAGCAGCAGAATGCAGCTGCGATACGACACTGCCGTGAGACGACGCATTTANACATTAGATAGAATTAATCTGGAGCATCTATTGGGGCTGCAAGCNATTTCGTGATTGAACTGGGAAGGGGCTGGGAAACTGGTGGGCAGTGACAGGGAATGGAGCGTACCAGGAGCGATTGGATGGATTGCAGTCATGGGGGCGAGCTGTTAATATACCTGTTTTAGAACATCCAACCAAGAAGCTGCAGGTTTTATTTTGCTTCCCAAGGTTATTTGCATTTGGGCTCTCGAACCACCTGGTGGCGACGCTTTGAATTGTTACTTTGAAAGAATACTTTTAACACCAGCCATGATTGTAGCAGTGTAACCTTGCAAGGGAGCAGTCCATGCTGCTTTATCCATCTGTACTCTGTGTGCTTGATCAGGGGGAAAATCCAGCAAGCTGAACAGAAGCTCTGATGTGTGAGCTCTAGGGAATCGTCATATTGACTCTCTTGGAAAAAAAAAAAGAACAATTCGGACAGACCCTTTGCAGAAGTAGCATAGCAAAGGATCCTTTTTGTTACTCGCTAGCAAGATGTTTGAAATCACCAGGACCCTTAATGCCGCTTTATTAAATAATGAGGTAACAATTTGACACTTTCTTATGCGAGTCTAAGGTTTTCCGTGCTGACTTAAACTGCTGTAATGAAGAATTATTTCCAATTTTTTTCCTAAATGAAGAAAAATTAACCTGATTTAAAAAAAAAAAGCAAGGGAGGGTTTATTGTTTTGTGGTTTTTGCGAAAAATCAAGATTTTTTTCTTCTCTCTCAGTGATCTTTTTTTCTCTTTTTTTTTTAAAACCCTCTTAGCAGCCAAAGGGGTCTTCCAGTGTATAGAAATTCTAGCCTCTAGGTTAATGAGTGCGTCAGTCGCCTGCTGTTGCCTATGGTAGTACGAAGTATGACTTGCAAGCTGACCAGAGTAGGTGTTTATTAAATGCTGAATTGGCTTGTGGTTTAGCCAATCTGGACTATAAGAGACGCTGCAGATTTCTTGTGATGTTAAAATGTCCATGCCGTTTGGAAAGGATGTTTGCTGGAGACAGGCTGAGCGATACACTATGAATCCGTCCCTTTTGCATACATCTGCTGCTGCTAATGACTTACAAGGCTGCTCCTTTAGGGTAAGGAAATCTAATCACCTTTTGATTTGATTTTGGAGGAATTGGCTGTGCACGAATTCCGTGTCTTTATTTCGTTGCTCCTTCTGTTTATACCTTGCAGTTTTTCCTCGGCATAGCTTCTCCTGACTAGTGTAGAATCCTATTAGCCTTATTTATTTTTTCATTTTTTTAATGATTATCTTTTTTTTTTTTTTGGCCATTTTATACATAGAGGGGGGGTCCCTCCGTCGGTGCTTATACAGTATGTTGGTCTATTGCTAATTTCTTCTTGTCTTCCAAAAGCTACAAAACATGCAATATTTACTAGCAATGCCTCAGCAATAAAAGATGAGGTTTAGACATCATTGCAAATGGTTTAAGTTGGTCTTGATGCATGCTGGATATGAAAAATGACAGCATTTCCTACCCCAGGGTATTTCTTTATCTTTTATGTTGCTTTTACTAAGTGTTTAATGCTGGCCTTTGAAGGAAAAGCTAAATGAATTGATTTCTGATAACTTTATCATGAATTTGCATGTTCCCTGGACAGACAGTAGATTTTCTTTATCCCCATTTATGTTTTAGTTCGCACCTCTATTTGAAATGAAAGCATCATCTCAATGTTGAACAATGTTTTGATACTGTATAGTGCTGTATAATTTTGTATGTCTTTTCATATTGCGACTAGCTTATTTTCCAGTATAACTGTGATCCTGTTATAGTGTATGTATATATATATATATATATATATATATATATAAGCACAATCTATGCCTTTCTGTGTGTGTGTTCAATTCAATTACCTTTGGTACTGCATAGAAATTGAGTTAGTTGAGCAGCAAACTCTACTATCTGTCCAATGCATTTGTACTGTACTTTTCATGTTTATTATTGTGTGTTGATGACACATGCCTTTTTGCTAATCTCACTAAAGACGCAATAACTTCCATTTGGGATACCAAGAGCTCTATCTGTATATTAGCATCATATAAGTGGTCATGAGAAATATGGGGCATAAATGTGGGCAAATATCTTCACTGTGACCAGAGAGGGAATGTACTGCCCTTTTCCAGCCTTTTTAGGGTTAAGTGTTAACTTTGAGGATGAGCGGATAGCGCCCNCTTTGGCAGCTTTCAAGGGATGGCATCCTGCAGCTTAAAACAATAATGCTTCTTAGGGATACTTTAAGTAACACCAGAACCTGTTGCAAGCAATAGCATTATAGAAAAGTTATGTGACTATAATAATAGCAGCATAGCTGAACACTTTATTACTATTATTATAGTGCTTAGCTAGGATTAAGTAAATATAATTGTTTGAATTGCTTAGCTAGATGTATGATAGTGTCATATTCAAATGAGTATTGAAAAGCCATCACCTAAGATATAGACAGATGCTAAGAATTGCCCATAGCCTACAGAGGTAATGAGAATGGTACTCATCATGAATAAATGACGATAATCTATACAACTAGTTATAGAACATGAAGGGAATAATAGACTTTCCAATAAGGCGTTATCTTTTTTGTAATAGGTAGGCCATAGACAATTGACTCACTAGTTATTGTGTAAATTCTGAGAATTAATAATAATAATAGTGTCCACGCTCCCTGTGGATTCTGCTGTACCCCTTGACTGTTTCATGTTGGATCAGTGGGAAAGTCAACCAACGACTGAAACTGTATGTGGCCTAGGAAGTTAAGTGGAGATAATGGCTTTCACCAATCCTGTTATAAGACGACCAGCTGCCAATCAATATTTTTACTCATATTGAAAACACAGAAACCCAAACAAAATGCCCCTCAAGAGGTTTCGCAGGCGCTCCACAGGACAGGAGAATCGGAAACAGCGACGGTTTAAAGAAAGTGTTTTACCCCCTCTGCCCCTTCTCTTATGTAACTCGTGCTATAGGAGAAGGGGGTAGAAGACGTCGCTGTCATGTACATGTATCTTCCTATCTGACTCACTGTCACATCCACAGGACACATTTTGTGTTCTCAGCATTTCTACACAGCAAACGACTACTCTCTGTTTACATTAATCAATATAGACAATATCCCTTAAAATGCTTCCTGTACATTACGGAATNTCTGGCGTGTTGGATCCTCTAGGGAAAATATGAAATAAAACGTATCAGGAAGGAAAGAAAAGCCATGAATGTTGTGTCTCTTCCTATGGAAAGCAAATTGCTATTGATCCGCACATCGCTCGTATGGGAGATCCGCCAAGTTGCTTTCTGTAAATAAAATGATGTGCACCCTTTGTGCCCTTCACTGGAAAGACAATAGTTAATAGATGACCAATACGGTAATCAATTCCTGCTAATCCTGCAGAGACGCGCCTCATTGGCATGTATGGGAAGCATCCATTTGTCATCATTCGCTGGTACCCTTACATCATACCACTGTGGGGCCCATACTTACTAGTGTGAGCGTATGGCTAAAAGGACACACACCAGCATGAATTCCTAGGTTACCACTTTTAGAATACAATAAACTGGGTTTAGAGCTGAGTTGTTGAGCGTGTATACGTATATTATCTATTCACAAACAGACCACGCCCACTTTGCTAACATCAGTGTTTGGGTGCGCCTCATCAAGGACAAAATACTAATACAGTCCCCAATTTGCAAATGTGTGAATGGAAAACATGGTCATGTATAAAGTGCTTTGCAACTTGTATCCTAGGACGGATAAGCGACAATAATTTCATTATTACATATTTAAACCCTGTTCCCGTATGGCAGTATGACGCACTTTTAACTTTTGTTGCGCTCAGCGGAGTGTGCGGCCATTTTCATCCCTCCGCTCGACATCTCTGCTCAAACATCTCTTAATAGGTGTGCAGCACATGAGAGGGAAGTTAGTTGGACAGATTGGGACTCCTGGGAATTGCAGTTATCTATAATTTAGAGCCTAATATTCAATTAATGCTGTTCCTGACCAGCAAATGAAAAATCTGAAGGTCATACGTGCAAATGTCCTTTCTGGTCTATCACATTACTTGTGCTGGGGATGGAAACTCGCACAACACTGGCACTGACTGATGCAGAACCTCTTGGGGAGTGTGGCCATCGATCATGTGTTTTCATGTTGTCAATCTCTTGGTCGTTACCTGATCTTTTGTCAGGTTGCGATAAGATACAAACAAACGAAACTCATTCCGAAACGTTTCATTGACAAAAAGCATCTAAGATACAACAAAAGCAACAAAAACAAAGAGAAGGGGGAAAAAGTGCTTCAGCCACTTGGCTGTTCTTTTATAGGTTTATTGCAGATGACAGGCTCTTGTAAATATACCATGTAATGCATGAGGACATTAGCAAATGGTCTTTCAGAAAAAACTATTTGATTGTGTCTTCCCTTAGAGTATAATGTTAAAATCAATTATTTGGATTAGTACAGTTTGCATCTTGGGAATGACCTATGAACCCATATTGTTCAGGCAGATGTGCCCAGCTGGTCATTAATGGACACAAGACAAAGGCCATTTCAGTGACCGTCACCAAGCCTTTAACCCCAAGGGCTCCTCCGACGACATATGCTAAAAGATCTCTTTGCAGACCCTGGAGCAGCAGACAAAGAGTTAAGCTCCACAGTCTGCTAGAAGCCAATTTCAATAGCACCTTGCAGGGCTCCACCCTCTCCAGCTCGCCCAGCCAATCAGACGCAGCCTTTATCTGACAGATAGCCCCATAAATGCATCTAGCCAATTTTCAAGCAAGGCTCTATCCAATTTTCATATCTACACCCTACTTTCGAGAGGCATCAGCACAGTCTCTCTTCTCTCTGTTTTTTTCTTTTCTTTTTTTTTCCTTTCCTTATTTTTTTATTTGTATTTTTATTTATTTCTATTTATTTGTATTGTTATATATAGCTATACCTATACATATAGATAGATAGAAAGATACATAGATACATCTATACCTACACACATTTTATTTTATTTATTTTTTTACTATTTATTTATTTATTTTATTTTTACACATTTGTGTGGATTATATATATATATTTTTTCTGGCAGTCGGTGGATTGGAAAAAGACATCCAAAAATTAATACAAAAACAAAAAAACTTTTTACAAAATACACAATAAAGCGATTTCGAAAATCACAGTAACCAGGAGAAGCAGTCGGAGCACACAGCGAGACAATATTAACCCTTAAGAATGGTGATGGTAGGTATTGCATTTTTATGTTTGCAAGTTGCTTTCAGTTAGTCAGCCTATTGTGTCTGCATCTCTTGTTGGTATGGATATAGTGGCGTTCTGTGGCTTATGTGATGGTATTGATGGGCTGTTGAAATTTTTTGTGTGTGTGTGTCTCTCGTAAGTGGATTGTCACGTGCAAATATGTTGTATTGCAATGCCGATTATTGTCAAGGTCATTTCGCTGTTGCACGTCAAAGCTATCTATGAAACCTTAAACAAAAAAGCTAACGCTGCACTTATTGGGGCTGGTTTGGGCTTAGGGAGAAGATAGAAGATAGAAGCTATAGGTGCTTGGACACACCATGTTGCAATGTGAGGGGTGTAAATGAACTGTTGTTTCTGTGCATGCTTGGGAGGCGGCTTTGATTTTTGCATGTCGCGCGCCCATAGTGACCCGCTCTGTTCGTACGACAATTTGGAGTTAAGTCAGAAAAACTTCACCTCTCAACTCTAATTCTGTTTGCGTATCGCCTTCTGCCATTGCGTGACTGCCGCTGCCCACTCGCAATCGTCTTGGCTGTGTTTCGATCTGTATAGCGTTCCCGTTCGTTCCTCGTCCTGCATCCTGTGCTTCTGCGGGGTCTCCTTTCTGCCTTTGTGTTTCCGCACAAAGATTATTGTAGAAACAGCGAAAAAAAAATATTGCAGATAAAAAAAAAGCAGCCACAGTATTTTATTTTTTTTTTTTTGGGGGGGGGGTAAAAGAAAATAAAGGGGGGGGTGGATTTTGGATTTGCTGCTAATTTTTGGCTGTGGTCAATATGGTAATGTTTGACGAGAGTCATCTATAGGGGCTTGGTAAATGCTGCATATTGTATTTCAGAGTTCCCTGCCGTGACCTCATGAAAGAGGAGGAGGCTGGCGTGTGGTTGAGCGCACACTCTGTATGTGTGTGTGTGTGTGTGTGTGTGCATGTGTGTCTTTCGTAGCATCCCTTGCCAGCAGTACTGTAAGAAGGAATGTCTTGGTTTACATAACGCTCTTTCTGGTTTTGACACGGTGACAAGCTAGAAGGCTCCATCTCAGTAGTCACAGATGGAGTGGAATGGCTTGAAGATGGTAAGTGGATTATAGTAAATTGCCTCTCGCCTTATTTTTGTGCAATCTCCTCATTTCTGACTGTAAGTAATGATTTTCATTTACAGACGTTGCTATTTGTGCTTTCTTTTTTTGTTTCCACACCCCCCCCTTTTCCTTTAGTATCAGAGATTCATGCGCTAGCTTGTCGAGCGTCTCTTTGCACCTTTCGCCGTGTGTTGCAGCCAATCTAGGAGGGTACCTTGACAACTATAATGTCAGTGTACATCTACCAGAGAATGACTGGATGCTGTGTAATCTTCATTTGAATTACATGAGTCCCCGGCTCTGCCTTCCCTTTACGCCGCCGCTCAAATCTTTTCTGCCTTTGGGCACCAAAAAAAAAA
>JABWIB010003300.1:8508-23477 GCA_016617825.1 Platyplectrum ornatum | reverse complement strand
CATATTGTCACTTCTAAATGTCCATAACGCCACTTCTAAATGTCCATACCATCACTTCTAAATGTCCCTTTCACCATTTCTATATGTCCATACCATCACTTCTGAATGTCCATACCACCACTTCTAAATGTCCATACCACCACTTCTAAATGTCCATACCACCACTTCTAAATGTCCATACCACCACTTCTGAATGTCTATACCACCACTTCTCAATGTCCATACCACCACTTCTAAATGTCCATATCACCACTTCTAAATCTCCATATCAGCATTTTTTAATTTCCACTTCGATCAATGGTCTAATAATTTTGAATGGTTGGATCATTTCTTGAATAAGGTTGTTCCTTAATTTAACGTTTCTGCTAATATCTAAATTTGTTTTACTATATACCTTATTTACATTTGTTTCCTATTTAACTATTCTGAATCATCATTTTTTATCTAGGTCCTTTCCAATGTGCTAATTTGCAGATTTGTGAAATCCAACTTTTTTTTCTTTTTGAAACCATCTGTGCATCTTCAACACCTGGAACCCTTCAAGTGTTAGTTTTCCATTAAAACAGTGTAATAAACCGTTATTTAGGAGGGAAGCTACATCTTTTGCAAAAAATAGCAATATTTTTGTTGGCATCAGCAAAATGTTTCTAGCAATATTTCAAGTTGTTTAAAACCATATGTGGGTTCCCAGGTTTTAAAATGGTGCAAATATGACAGATGAACATATAAATGTAAGAGGATACAGAAGGATTGGATACAGACTTGTAAAATTGGATTCTAAACAGTAAATAGTCAGTAACTCATTTTGTGTCCTTGCATGTGGTGCATCATCTAGACTACAGCATTTCAACCGGGTGGTACGCAGGGCTACTGGAAAGGTTTGCAATGAGATACAGCACTCAGTAGTATCAGTATTTTAGCCATGGGGGATAGCATATGACATGCCTTTGACATATGACCTTTTAGCATATTTTGAAACATGGGTCTGAAAAGTAAGGATTTCATTTGCTGATAGCTAGGCCGATGGAGGAAGGGATGTATGTCATGAAGAGAAAGTAATGAAGATAGAATATGATTGGTCAGTGGTACTATGCATTATTCTGAAGTTGTTAACTGGTACACACCAGAAAAAGATTGAAAACTGCTGTTCTAGATCCATATTTACACAATTCTAGAGTTCCCTACTCAGAGACGAGATACGGTGCTCATAGAAGTGCCTTACGGCACTTCCCATGGCCCATGCGGGAGTCTGTATTCGGCGGGAATCTAGCATTGGAACCCTGCTTCTCTCAGGGATACTAACGCAGTGGTGGCTGATGTATGGTTCATGTCCAGTACGTAGTTTTGAACAGTTCATTTAGATTAGATCCAAAGCAAAAAACAGGTGGAAAGCTTATTTATGATTTGTTAGAGTTTGGGGAAAAATTTCTTAACCCATCTCTAAATTACAGATTTAATATAAAGCTCTTGGCATAAATTTACTAAACTGTGGGATTGGAAAAATGGGGATATTGCCCATAGCAACCAATCAGATTCAAGCTCTCAGTTTAATTTTACATACTGGAGAAAGTGAGTTTGAATCTACTAAGGGCAACATCCCCACTTTTCCAATCCAGCAGTTTAGCAAACTTTTATTCAGTCTCTTTATGTGTTATGCTTATGTCTTAAAGTAAACCAAAGTAAAGTTCAGTTTAAAGGGAATAAAACATTTTGGCTTTCAATTGAGGGGTGGCGCTTATCCATTCTTACAATATATGTTAAATATTAGAGGGCTGATTCAGAGATGAGTACAAAAACAAACTGGAAGGCCTGAGCCTGGGAAATGAGTAATCCTTCCTCTTCCACTCGGTGGTCTTGATTGTAGCCAAGTCTATTAAACACATTTTATGGGTAACCATTATATTTTGGTTCACACTTTGTATATTATGTCTTTAGCCAATAGAATTAGCATAGGGTATGTGCATGCTCTTCTTCCATAAAATAATGATAAACTATGCATGGTAATTGACCGGGGCTTTTATATCAGCCATCATACTGGACGTATTGTATTCCAATACTCACTGTATTTCACACATTTTACTTGTATTGATCCCTGATCTCTGCAGCGAATTACTCACTGATTGGTGCCAGATGAATCGCTTAGAGACACTAATCATTTTCATTTTACTTTTAAATCGGTTCAAATAATTCATTTTGTCAGTTCCCCACTGGTTCTTTTTAGAGATGAAGTCTCCTGTGCTTATTGTCTGAGTTACAATTGCTTCTGAAAGAAAACAAAAGGCGTTATCCATACATTGTGCAGGGAAAGAACAATTGCCTTCGATGAGGAGGATTTTCTTTATGTAATATTTTAGTTTTGTGTTTTGAATATTATGGATTAAAAGACTGAACAAGAGATATCCTAAAGATCTGCACGGATTCTCCAGACATAATGTCTTCAATCAGTCTGCCAATTCTAATAAGTTTGATAATGATATTGGACCAGATTCAAACGATACGTACTTCTGACTTATTCACGACTTACTCACGAGTGGGCAAAACCATGTTGAATTGCAGGGGAGTTAAATTTGCTAGTTGCAATCAGTATTAGAGTAGAGATATTGATGTTTCCTAGCTCAAGTCTTATAATTGTAACGTAGGACCATGTCTGTGTACAAAAAAGTTCTCCGCACATTTACTCTGCTCCTCTGTTGGGGACACATGAATATAGAGGACTTGCCATTATGTGTCTACGAACAAACAGTTTTGAGGAATCTGTATGCATCAGAATCATACCCAGGGCCTGATGTATTAGAGGCAGATCAAACGTTCCCTTTATATAGATATAATCTAATACCATCTTAAAAGACTTAAATTACACACTGGCCGAAGCCCATACTGACTTCATAGCACAGGTATTGTAAGTCTATTACATGTAATAGTTGCAAACAATCACAGTCCATGAATGTCCCTGCAAACACTTTAAATCGTCATAGAACAGCAAAAGGCCTTAGTAAAGTATGCAGGCACCAGCCATGTACAGCTCCACAGTCCACGATACTGACAGCTGTTTCAGGGTCAATACCTGACGCCTTCCTCAGGGTTTAATGTGGAACTTTAGTCTATCCAGTATACATTCACCCGTGTGTGTATACATTTAATATACATACTAAATCCATTGCAGTAAGTAGAATGAGGCTTGTTTTATCCCTGTCTTGATACAGTCTATGTCTCAGGCCTCCCTCTATGATATACAAGCCGTTTTCATTAATGAAGAGGCGAGATCCTATGAAATCAGAGCTCATGAATACTTCATAAGCACAATCTACCACAATCTCTTCTCCTGGCACTAAGGTGCAGGAAGCTGTATCTTATGCATAGATAATATTTTGGACTTCTCCATGCTGCTAGGAATAGCAATCTGTTCTCAGAATCGGATGGTAACAGCATGTTTTCCATCTTTCCCCTAATATTTTACGTCTTTGGAATTCTGTTGGGGTGATATTTTCCAAACACACAACACTTGGACACTTCTCTCTGCTCGTCTTCCTGACATCATTCTGATGGCAGATGCACATACTTAGCAGCAAAGAAATGAAGGTAGTGATGATATCTTGCAAAAGTCAGCGTATGGTTCCACCCTACGGGACCTCATGCTATAACCCTGCATTAAGTACGCCTTGCAGATCAGTGGTCCATGCTGATCTGCACTTTTATGATACTTTGCTTTTTCTTATTGCACACAGATACTGAACAGCGTTACTGTTACATTGTTATTACACTTGGGCTGGAAACATCATCTCTCAACTCTAATACTGTTTCCAACTAATGACATTTACCTCCCTGCAATTCAACGTAGTTTTAAGATCCCAAACTCTATTTTGAGATTTAATGATTACCAAATACTAGTGGAAACCACCTATTATGAGGTGCCACATGTGCTCATTAACACCTATGTGCACCAGCAACAGCACTACCAGTTGTGATGACAAGGGTTGATTGATGTACGGATGTACACACTCAGAAAGATGGAAGTTCAAGGGGCACATTGTTCTCAATTGAATACCCCTCCTCCCTTCTTCTAAATGTAGAATACGTGTTTTTGTTTAGTTAGAGATAGAAGCTGTCTCCAATCTAGTGATTTGCACATTTGGCTTGATCACTATGGTATATTTGCTATCTGGCATACTTTTCTCCATGACTTCTATTTAAAACGCAAAATTGATGATGAATTATTGGCACATTAAGCGCTTATAATGACAGAATTCTTGGGGTAATTTGCATGTATAGCTGTTTGCATAAAAAAATGGAAGATTCAGCATGGTGGAACTTGGTTGATCCAAATAATAATACTCATGCCCGCTAGAATGACTGTCCCACAGTCCCGCCTGTCCTAAAACTGGACAAACTGGAAGGTTTTCAGGGTTGTTTACTTGTGAATTTTAAATAAAATGTAAAATATTACTGCGTAAAAATGGTGGGGTCTTGGGTGGAGTCAGGTTGGGCTTGGGCGTGGCAGGGGAGGAGTCAGGTGGAGCCAGGGCGGGACTTATTTGTCCCAATCTTTGCATGTTGGGAAGTATGGGAAACCCATACCATCAGCACCAGGATCTCCCCCAAATATTGTCAGTATAAAGCAGTGATTCCAGAGCTTTTACTATGACTCCACAGTTACGTCCTCCATTATTTCCTCACAGCGCTTAATTAAGAAAACTTTAAGAAAGTCAGTTATAACGAAGTGCACTAAAAGTTGACGTAATTCTCTTTTTATTCATGTATACTCTCATAACATAAATATAATATGACAATATAAATCACAGTCTGGTTACATATAGGGCAATATTTACAAAACTATGGAAATGGAAAAGTGTAGATGTTGCCCATGGCAACTGATCAGATCCTAGCTTTCACCTTCCCATTACACAATAGAGAATGTCAGCTAAAACCTGGTTACTATAGGCAACATCTTCATTTTGCCTTTCCACAGTTTACCTACTTTATGGTTAAAAGGTAGGTTGTCTATTTCTGTATTACATTATGTTATATATCCAGATTATTACACATTCTTAATGAGAAATAACCACATCAGTCACTACCCCAGTGGCAATTTGTATCGCCGCATGAGGTTATTGCACCCTGATAGATGCACTGTTTTAATACATAAATAACTCCTTGCAATGAAGAATTTCCATTTCTGATGCTTAGAATCCCTTTCAAATGATATAAAAGGATGCGCAGCCTCCTTTGATACCCGAGGTGTGGAAGGTGAGGAGTGCTATACTCGTGGCGTGATTGGCTACCCGCTCANACGCTGCCCCGGGTCCTGTTACAGGCATGCAGCCGAATCGTTTCATCCCTGTTTGAAGAGTCACGTGCCTCCATTTATTTGGGTCACTGAATACCTGCCATTGGAACAATGTTGTACAATTGGAAAAAAGCAATGCAAAAATCTAAATTGACTTTATGGAAATGGCGCTGTCAGTGAATTAGACAGGCAATAAATGGACCTCCGCAAGCTAGGTACATTAGCCACGGGTTTTGAATATATTATTACAAGCAAATTGCTGCAATTGTATTTGCTCCTTTGTAATATGCATTTCAAATATGTATACTGTCATAAGCTGTAATTGCGTGTACCTCGGCCGCGTGTGAACTGCCGGCTTGCTGGTCACAATTTTTTTTTTTAGATGTTCTTTTTATACATAGAGATGGTGGGTAAAACAAGTCATTTCCTTAATGTTGTTTGTCTGCAGAATTATTTTACATGCCTCTAATGCAATTATTTGAAAGGCAAGAAACTCGTATTAATAGCCATAGATTACAGAAAGTGGAGAAGGATAATTTGGAGTGGAGAATACAAGCCACTAATTTACCAGGATCTATATTTTTGAGAGTCACGCTTCAAATACAATTCAAAGGCTTAAAGGAACTGCATCCAATACAGATTTGACTACTGGATCTTATGAACCAATTATTGTGCAATGGGAATGCCACCCCACTTACTTTGCCCCGATGAGGGGTCAACACTGTTTTTCCTATTTTTTTATGTAGCTCTAAAGGGACTGATAAAGAGGACAATTTTTCCGTTAGTGCAAGTACCACACACCAGGGCATACATTTACTAAGCAGGGAGATTGAAAAGTGGAGTTGTTGCCCATAGCAACCAATCAGATTTAAGCTTTCATTTTACATGTTTTTACATCTAAATGTTTGTTATGGGCAACATCTCCACTTTTCAATCTCCATGTTTAGTAAATTTTTTGTGTCAGAATATTTTGGGATTACTTTATTGGCGTTTGGAAAATGTATCTTGCATACACGCTACACAGATTAGTGGGGCAATCTTCTGATAATTGAATGACCAATAATTTCTCTAGCATTTAAAACAATGTTGTCCAACTCATATATTGTACAGTAATAAACTTAAAGAGACAGGTTGAATATTAGTTCTGTCTGGAGAATAGCAACCACCATGCTATGCCGGCAGCATTATCACCATAGACATTGCTCTTATATTCCTTAATGCATTCTGAATATATCCATTAGCTGATCTTTTATGAGCCAGCTTGAAAATAATTGAAAGAAATGAAAAATAAAAGCCCCTGCCTCAATGAGCGTAAATCGCTTGCCCTTGTATTTTGCACATGGTCAGAACCAAGACTTAAGACTTTAAATACTGATCATACAGATCCATGTGATCAGCTATCCGTACATGGGTTTACCATGAGACTCCCAAATTTCAGGCATCTTGGGAGAGTCTGCAAATCTCCCGGACCCAAGCATAGACATTAATTTCATATCATTTTTATCACTTAAATAAATCACACCTCTAGCCCCACCGCAATTGCTGCTGGCTTTTGGTTCCTCCTTGGAGCTAACCTGAAATAATATAGTCGTAATAACAGTTGCAATAAATAAAATAGTTGTTATAGATAAAATGTGAGATGCTTATATGAAAAAAAAACATTAAACCAGTTGTAGAAACCTTGGTTGTCAACTGTACCCGATCATATCTTTAAATGGAACGAAATCATTATCATTACACAGAACTACAGTACACCGTCCATTACCCATTATACACGATGACACGACTGTCACTTTCTAATGTCCGCTAAACCTGAACTGAAGATTTTCCATGTTTTTTCTCCACGTAGACGGTGAAGGGTAAAAATGTACTTTTTGTTTTGTAAAATTGATTTGGCAACTGCTGAGTTATAATCGCAGATAAATGTAACTTTTATTTCATTTTGATTTATTTTTCTTAATTAATCATCCTGGCATTTTAAGTAGTGAAAAGGTATGATTCAGATTTCCAGACTTCACCGTTTCCTGGATAAATAATTCAAGTGTAAATTAGAGATAGGGGTCGTGCCACAATTTAAATCATTAGCTGCTAGAATTAATTTGCTTTTTTAAAGGCATTCAGACAAGCAATAATTTATCTTCTAGTCTGAAATGCAATGTTCTGAAGGAGCATGGATAGAGGGGAATAGAAATGATAGTAAACAGTGTGCGGGCTGGATGCCGATATAAAGATCCTATCGAATGAATCACAGGAGTGAGGAAATAAAATGACGCCACATCACAGGATATTGTCTGGAGCCTGTTGAGAAATTATCAATGTTGAAACAGGGTAGTTTAATACCCTTGAATTAAAGTGAGATATTGACAGTGTATCTGAGAGAGAAATCCTGAATGTACTTCAGCTTATTCTTCCAAATAAAGGAACTTTTTTTGATATAAAAATGGAATATCCTCCAACAAATTTGTGTTTTAAAAGTATAGGACTATTTTCTGAATCAAAGGGGGGGGGGGTTGGGTCAATTGGGGTGTTTCCTGGTGCATTAGCTGGCTTAAAGTATATATATTTCTTTATTTAAATCTAACAATATAACAAAACAGGTGTTGAAACAGCCAGTACTTACGATACACCCTATATGACACCATTTAACCTTCAATTAAGGTATGGAAATACTAGCTATGCATTGTGCTATGTGTTAACTTAAAAAAAAAATAACATAAAATAAAAACTATTTTATTACATTTTTCATAAGTTTTTCATAATTTTTCACTATTTCAGTTAAGAGCTTGCAAGTTGCGAATATCGTAGTTCCGGTCTATGGTTATGACAAATAAAGACAAAACAGTAGACGTTTTGTTTTCCTATAGAAGGAACTAGACATTAACTTCAACACCAGGGACTGTTCCAGACTTCTGAACAAATTGTGTGTGATAGCATTGTGTCCCATTTGCGTATTTGCGGGTTCCTCTGGCCAATTTCGAATGCACTCTTGCAAGGAAGACAATTTGGCCTCATACGAGTTCAGAGCCTATGTGGGTGTCATATGATTAAGCCCTCAGCCCTGCTCACAGAATTTAAGTGACGCCACACACCAGTAACGCACACGCTAAAGTATATAATCTGATCAGTTTTCCAATGTATGAAGTCCTATTCATGGGCAGTATGATTTTTACACGTATCATTGTTAAGTCTTCTATCATTGGGGAGTTTGGGTCCCAGCTTATGTCAAGGCCCTCAAGTCAAAGTTACACAAAAGTTCATCAAAAGTAATTTCTTTTCTAATGTTTTAAGGATATATTTTTTGTGTCATTCATGCCAAGTAAATATGTGTCTATATGTGTTATTTTCCTGACCTGCAGGTAGTCTGGGACATTTTTTAAATACGTTTAGGAATTGTACTTTTTATTGTTCACATGCTACTCTTATAAATTCGGTAAGAAGAAAGAGTGGAATTGGGGTGTGCAATGTGACGTGATAGGGTCAAATTTGGTCATTTATTACAATATAGGCAATATATTACATATATTATATATATATTACATAATACCCATGCATTAAAATGCATTAAAGGCTATAATGTAAAGAATGAGCATTATTTCAGTGGTACATTTGTGCTCCATCACGCAATCACTGCTTTCCAAGTCCAGTGAAAGGGTTAAACGATCAACCTAAAATCCATATTTAAAACCACGACTTAAGAACTCGCCAGAGTATGTGACCCACACCGGAATACACCAGGGGTAGTTAAGGGACCTCAATCTGTCTGAGAGGATTCCTGATATGAAGCGGCAAGCGTGAAATTAGCAGATCTGCGGAGCAGGTGCGAAGTGGCTCCCAGTGTCATATACACTTTGAAAGATTTCTCTTTCCACACTAATGGAGGCTGCCTCACAAGTGCCATTAACGGGGACCGTGGGCAGCCAGTAACTGCTGAGGCTGGTGAACGGAAAGCCATGGGGAGGGCAATGCAGTGACTGCCCTAGATTCCGGGGTATGCAGTATAAAGGCTTTAGTAACACATTGGCTTTGAATTGGCTCTATGGGGGGGTACATTTTCTATATCTGGCAGTGTAGCTGGGAGCACAGACAGGAGAGGGGGGTATGAGAGGGGCATTTAAATATATTGAGAGTTGTAACCAGGTACAAGGAGCAGGCATTTTTAAAAGGACCACTGGAGCAGCTCTGCATCTGGAGCATAGAGGAAACGAAAGGGTGATGCATATGCGGCGATACCACCCAGCAGAGGCACATGCCATACAGTTTAGGATAAAGATAAGGATAGCACAGAAATAAAATAACAGAATATATTAACACGCCTGAGGTCTTCCTGGGTTTAATCAAACAAAATTCGGGCAGACTGGATGGACCAAGAGGTTGTTATACGCCGTCACATTCTATGCAGCCTGCCTCTGTGGGGGCTTTACCGTCATATAATACAGCCCTAGGCCTCAAACTCAAACTGCATCTCCTTATATGACATGACATGATGTAAAAAATTCATCTGAATGTTGTTATATGTATCGTTCTGTGACAGTCTTCCAAGAATATATCACTAATTATTACGTGTTTCATCTTAATATACAATACGATGTACAAGCAGCAAAAGGAATGTAGTCAGGATTACAAAGGACAGCGACATTCCCAGTGGCTTTGGGTAAATACCAGATAGCGTGTTTTACATGGTCATAGGTTTTTGGTTTTTACTGTATGTAGTTCAAATAAATGTTGTAAGCTCTTTTATATTTAACACAACCCTGTTAAATAATATAATATTCAAACTCTGGCGATCTGCGGGCGAATGGACCGGCTGTCCGTTCACACTGCACAGTGTTGACCCGGCTAAAAGCCGCCAGCTTTTTCCGTGCAGTCTGAAAGGAGTATAACATAACGGGCCCAAGTGTTACAAGTTAGGGGGCTTAGTACACTAATTGCGTAAGTAAGCATTCCCATGAACGGAAACGGGACAAATAAGCTCCACTCCTAGTGCAGCTTAACAACACCCACACTTCAGTTACACCCACCCAACCCGCGCCCCCTTTACCGTCACTAATCTAAATCCTGTAATCTGGATCCAGTCCTATAAGCGAATTTTTCCTAAAATGTAATTATATTCAACAGGGCATAAATGTCAGGCTTTGATTTTAATTATAAGCTGTAGAGCAGCATCACTTGTTAGTACATATTATACTTTAAACTACATTGGATACACAGTGACATGGCACTTCCCATACCCATAGCCTTTTATCATGTTAACTAAAGCAAATGTCGTTCTAGTCCTGCTTGCAAACAAGGATGAACCAACAGGTTATTAGTTGCCCCCTGTCTTTCCCCATTCAATCAACCCCCTGCTGCTTCTTACATAATTCAGCCTTATTAATGTTCATCTGGATCCATTCCAAAAAGCTGCAAAATAAATGCAAAACGTCTTTTCAGTGGCACCGCTGATGGTTTGCATATTGAGTTGTGGCTGTTGATTATCAGATTGTCAAGGACTGTACCTTCCAGTTTCATGTGTGGTATCTCACTTTGTTGTCCATAGCAACCAACCACATCCAAGCGCTTCATGTCATTTTACAAACATAATGTGAGCTTGAATCTCATTGGTTGCTATGGGCAACATCGCCACTTTTCCAATCCCGCAGTTTAGTGAATTTAGGCCAGACGTTATATAAGATGAGCTACTGAATTGGTTTATTGATCAATGGAGATAGTTTAATTTGAAATGTGTTTATATTTCATTTGGATTGATAAATGAAAATGATATTGATGAATGAAAATGATATTGATATTAAGTATAGACTAAAGACTTGTATCTAATAATGTCAGTGCCCATATATTCCAGACAATAGACCACGAGTGTTTTATTTTAGGACAATGTACCAGGTTTAGACCGCTACATTGATCTGGTCTGATAGTCCACACAAAAGAGACTTTGGACACGAAACGCGACGATATGGAAGGCAGAACCACATGGAAGTAGATAACACCACCCACTGTGGCTTGTTTAACCCTGTCCCCCGTGCAGAGTGTAGACAGGCAGATTTCTTGCCACAACCCGATAGATAGATCTCTTAGCATACGTAACTAACCCACAACCATAGCCTAACCTCTGGTTCAGCTCGGCTTACTTAAGCAAGAGACTTGTATAGCCTAATTTATTTTTTTTAAACTGTGTTGGAATATAATAGTGCTGTAGTGGTTTATGTATTGAAGCAGTTCTTTATGTGTACAATACTTTTGTTATGTGTGTTGGGTTTTTTCAGTATCGAAATATTTTACTTTCAGGTCATTCATGGACTTAAGTCTCCAGTATATGTTGTTATTGACGATGGTTTTCCTTTATGATGATTACTTATCATTTTATGCTTTCCTCTGCAGATAATAAGCACCATGGAACCTCAGGTGTCGAATGGCCCAACTTCCAATACAAGCAATGGACCATCCAGTAACAGTAGGAACTGTCCTTCTCCTATGCAGACAGGGGCAGCCACAGACGACAGCAAAACTAACCTCATAGTCAACTACTTGCCGCAAAATATGACCCAGGAAGAGTTCCGGAGCCTGTTCGGTAGCATTGGGGAGATCGAATCCTGCAAGCTGGTGCGGGACAAAATCACAGGTACATGAACACACTATGTCCATTCATTTCTCCAGGGATTCATTGAGCGATTCATTAATGAGTACTCTAGTATAGAAACTCTATATCTAGTATATGGCAGATTAATGATGTGATAAAATTCATCTGCAGATACACATCCTTTGCTGTATTTATATTATATTATTATATTTATATGTTTTAGTTTCAATTTAGGGTAAAAGGATACATTTTCTCCAGGGGGACATTATGTAGTTTTGTTTTGCCCAACTGACTTTCCCTTGCCTCTGGTGACTCCTCTTACTAACCAGGGTCAAATTCTTGCTTTAAAAAAAACAATACGTAAAAATAAAGCAACCACACATTTAGATAATAGATGCATTACACAAAGGCGCTTTCTCTGTTCCATCGACGTGAGATGCATTAAAATGCAGCTATAAAACACCTCAAAATAAGGACCATTGTCTCCTATGGAGATAAGCTGGTCTTTACACAGCGGCATTCAGCGCAAACATTGAGTAAGGGATCAGGGAAAGGGAGATATAGAGTATAGATCTGATTATCCCCATAGGAGACAACGAGGGACATTTATGGAGACTAATGCACAAGAAAATTGTGTTGTTGCCTATAGCAACCAATCTGATGCTCATTTGTTATTGTCTAACCAGTGCCATGCAGTATGATTGGTGATTATAGGCACATAACAGTTTCCTTTGCAATTTTTTTAGTTTTTTTGGAGGGTTTTTTTTCTCAATTGTCCCTATAAGAGTGAAATTCTTGCTACGTTATAATGTAAATGAACTGACCANAGATCCAATGCACACATGCAGAGAGGAAATCACCCGTCTGTAAAATCCTCCAAGGAACACACTTCCACAAAAGCTTTTTGGAGTAGTGCAGCGTTTATGTCCATTTCCCAGTGTTTTTCTTCTTCACAAACTTGGATTCGAAATCTGTAAACAGGGGCATACATCCCAGCTGTCCCCATTTCAGCAGGACTGTCCCGCTCTAGGGTCAGGATCTTCCGTCCTCTTTCCAGTTTGTCCCAATAAATGGATTAACTGGTAGGTTTTGAGTGTCTTTGGCTTCGATTGACGCGGCAAATGCACCAGGTGTTGGCAAGGTCTAGGTGTAGCTTATGCAGAACTAATNGCAGGACAGATATATCCAGTTTTTAGCCCCCCTAAATGTTGCACAGGTGATCCAGAACCCGAAATCATTCCTATTATTTATAGCTTGTGTCTGAATGTGCAGAGCCATGGAGTACTGGGGTGATAGAAGCTGTCCGAAATTGGTTACAGTACAGTGGGTACGGCTGCCACGGGACCCCCCCCCCTCTCCCCTGGATACCCCATGTGCTTCCTGTAGTTACAGTCTTGGTCAGAAGGGTGGGATTTTGGGATTGCAGGAGCTCTGGGAGTCTCCCAGAAGAATTGTTAACAAGGCATATACTGGTACTATCACCTGTTTGAACCTAACGTGACACAAGCAAAATTGTACCAACGTTATGCTGAGGCTATAATTGCAAATGTATAAATAGGACGCGTAGAAAGCTGTGATTCATGTGTCACATTGTCTTGCGACAATACANAGATACAACAGAGCAGAGAATAAAGAGGAACCAGGAACAAAGATTAGAAACAGCGTAGCCATAAAGTGAGCTTATTATACCTTTNATTTCCACAACCTAATTAATTCTGGCTTTTTAAATTAACAATAAAACGGGTCCCTGCTGAACCATCGCTACTCTGCAGAGGCCAGGATGCAGCTTGTCTGCAGATACTACATGGTTAAAGAGCCCAGGATGATGTGAAGGGATGCCAGGGGCTATATGAGCTCGCTGCTTGCCACTCTACGCGGATGCNCCACGGTTCCTGCACTGGAGTGACGGAGGACATTTCCTTACTGAGCTGACTGTGTTAAAGGCTGTATCCACATTCCCTGCCTACATCTACAGGAAGCTGAGATAGTGCTAATATAATCAAGCATCCTGGCAGTTTATACAGTCATCATCGTTTATTCCCAAGGCAACACAAAACAGATCCCGAGCAAGAGGCGATAGGCCCACGACAGAGAGACGGATAAGGCAGAGAGGCTCGTGCTCGCAGGAGCTTACAGTTTAATGGCTTTACCAAGCCCCTGTCAGCTGTCCTAGCTAGGGTTTATATCAGATCGATCAGTTCATAATTATGGACTGCATCCACAACGATTTTCCCCTAGTTTAAATAAGTTTCAGCTATTGCAGGAGTGACCAAACCCGGTCCTTGTGTCCTACCATCGGTCCATGTTTTCCAGGTCTCCATGTTGGAGCACAGGTGTGTTTATAACTTGAGATCCTCAGTTGGTAGTAGTTATGTCGCCTGTGATTCCCTGAGGAGACATAGAAAACATGGGCCGTTGGTAGATGACGAGGACCAAGATTGGCCACCTTTGCGCTATTGCCTTTCGCATATTTGGCAGCATGCATGTAACAGGCTCCNGTTCCACACAACCTCCAACATGACCCATTCCACCAGGTACAGGATACTCTGTTCCTGAGCTTCCAGCAGTCAGTTACTATGGTAACCACCATTAATGAATCTGGTAAAACCATGTGAGTGACAGTAGGTCTCAGAAGCGGAGTATTGTGTACCTGGAGGGATGTTGGAGGGTCTGCGTTCATGGAGTGCTGTTTTAAGCTCTCAGACTCTGACATCTTGCTTACAGTGAAGGGGGAACATCTGCCATGGGCCCTCCTCTCCTCCGGACCCTGTAGCAGCTGCATACATTGCACCCCCTATAGTTATATAGTTACCCCTCTGGATTTGTGCATCCACAGCCCAGTGATTGAAATGGAATTTTACAAGTGGAAACATATAGAAAAATTGAAAATAATAGAACAGGGTTTGCGACTCTCCCAGAATATCCGTGAGACTCCCGGTAGTTCTCCCGGTATCCATGGAGAGTCTGTAAATTTTGAGGGACCTGGGTTGAAAGGACATTCAATGTAAATCACTGCCTTCAGCCCCGATCAATATTATGGGGGCAGGACTGTATTACCGTATTTATCGGCGTATAACACGCACAGGCGTATAACACGCACCCACATTTTAA
>JABWIB010003299.1:13856-35642 GCA_016617825.1 Platyplectrum ornatum | reverse complement strand
TCGTAGGAATAGAAGAGACAGCGAGAGAGAAAGCAAAATCACTCACATTGCAGAATGTGACATATGAATCATATAACTCAAATGTCTTAGTAGGCTTAGCATATAATGGTATATCGGACAGCACCTCCTGCTGGCAGCCGACGCGAGTAAGATGGAATTGCTCTGAACTAAGGGAATAAGGGAAAATTTATTTTTGGAGAAAGGTTACAATAAAACAAAAGTTGAACAAGCCAGACTGACAGTACGAGACATGGATAGAGCAGATATATTAAATCCCGTCAGAACCAATCGAGAAAAAGATTTGGGTGTCCTTTTTATTACACAATATAATCCAGCATACAGAATATAGAAAAAATAATAAAAAGGAATTGGCATATTTTAAGAGAGGATCCACTATTAAGAAATGAAATCACAGAAAGACCTACATTTGTATATAAAAAAGCAAGGAACCTAGGGGACATTTTAACAAATAGTGCCTTCAGAATAGAAACCCCCCTTCTCTCTACAATTAAGAACAAAGGGTTCTACAGATGTGGCTTATGCGCTACTTGTCGTTTAAGAAGCAAAAATCACTACCTTTAAATCAAACACCACAGGGAGGGAATACGACATAGAGGAATTCATTACATGCAAAGGTAAAAATGCTGTGTACCTCCTAGAATGTACTTGCACACTCCAGTACATAGGTAGAACGAAAAGACCACTTCACATTAGATCAGGCTTGTCCAACCTGCGGCCCTCCAGGTGTTGCAAAACTACAAGTCCCATCATGCTTNAACTGCTTAGACNGTTTATTCCTGACAAAGCATGCTGGGAATTGTAGTTTTGCAACACCTGGAGGGCCGCAGATTGGACAAGTCTACATTAGATGGTAAGAACATATGCGTAACATCAAGAAAAATTATCAATTACATTCAGTGTCAAAACACTTCTCAGAAATCCATCAATGTTCTACACAGTACATTCAAAAACTAGTAGGAATAAAACTAGTGAAAGCGGATTGGAGAAATTCCAGTTCAACAGAGAATCTTGCTAAGACAGAAATGTTGTGGATATTTAATATGAAAACACTGGAACCACAAGGATTAAATAGTGATTTTGAGATTAAGTGGTTTTTATGAATGTCGTTTTATATTTTTGTGCCTTCTTATATTTGGACCTTTTATATGTGGTTTTATTAGATATAACTCTTATATATATTTTTTATAAAACTGTATATTTATTTTTTATATAGTTTTAAGCAGTCTTTTAAGAAAGATTATTTTTCTTTGTTCTTATGTATACTTTTTAATCACCTCTGAAAGCCACTGGAGTTCTGTCCAATAGAATAAAACCTGTGGGGCGGAGTTTGTAAGCTGGAGACTGTTAAATAGAAGAATAGGACAGTGCGTTCACATGGCCTTGATAAAGATCCAAGCTCGGATCTAAACGCGTCGGCTGCCAGCAGGAGGTGCTGTCCGATATACCATTATATGCTAAGCCTACTAAGACATTTGAGTTATATGATTCATATGTCACATTCTGCAATGTGAGTGATTTTGCTTTCTCTCTCGCTGTCTCTTCTATTCCTACGAGAAACGAAGATTCCCCGAGGACGTTCGTGAGAAACCACGAAAGCAGAACGAGGCGCNATACGCACGCCCACAACATACTACAGTGAAAGTGCCGAAGCAACCCGCATACAGAGAACCTGCAAGTGAAGTTTCTACACGTGTGAACAACTTCAACAAAGCTGATCAGCATTTTTGACTTTGTGAGTGCTACTACGTTCTATACATCTGTCTTAAGTGGAAAAGACGATTATCTATTACTTTGTGCTTTGAGACATTGAGACTTTTTATCTTGCTGTATACCTAACAACATGCTTTACAGTTTTTCAACACAATGCACTGAAATGTTCATTCTTTTCCACGTATGTTTATTTAGGTGATGCATTGCCACAGGATGGTGTTGGAAACCATGATAACATGGAGGATGAGGAACGTTCGAGGAGAGACGGGAGGACCAGCAGGACGAGGGTTCAAGTGTGCATGAGGGAGATGCTGCAAACAACAATGACCCGGCCATGCAGAGAAGTCTGGAGGAGCAGAAGGAGGAGGAGGAGGAGGGGATACAACAACCTGAGCATACCATGTTTACCTCTGCAGAGGAGGATGATATGGCCATTATTGTTCCTGAGGTGGCCATGCACACGGGAGATGAAAATGGAGTGGAGGTCGCAGAAAGGGACCTGCAACAGGCACAGGTTATGCTTCCTCACAGGAGGAGGAGGAGGAGGAAGGAGAAAGGCAGGAAGGAGATGGTAAAATTATGATAGGCTAATGCACAGGCAGTTGTTGTACTGTTTGTGACATGTATGTGTGTCTAAATTAAAACAAAGTTTGTTATAAAAACATCTCCAAATGTGCGCCTATGTTTTTTTTTTATTTAAAAAAAATATTATATTTTGGGTTAGCAATGGGTATTTCTCCAAAAGCATAGCACAACAACACATCAGGACAAAACCCACCTGTACAATACACTAACTACTAGCCATTTATATGCATTGCAGATACAGTTAGCAAACTCGTGCATGTTTCTAGGATTTGGAAGTAAAGTGTAGTAATGAGTGAAATAAAATAAGACAATACAGGGTACGGGAAATATAAGCTATGTCCAAAAATGCAGGGTTAGGGGTGTAGCTCCCTAGTTCTAATATAATTTACACATTAAACTTTTAAACTTTGTGCAAAAGCATACTGCTTTCTATGCATGGCAAAACATCAAAAACATCCCTACATAGCATCATGGTTTTTGCTGAGGTCTACACATGCAAAGAAGGTGTAAGTATAACTCTTGAACAGCCCCTCGCTGCATAAGAATAAGGCGTTGTGTGTGTGCATTCCAAACACCAACAATGAAAATGAATTAATATAAATAGAGCCTGTTGAGCTTTAAAAAAAGACACATGCGTGCGCATAAGCGCAAAGCGCCTATTTTCCGTGCGATTCACTACGAGGTATTTATAGCGAAAAGACGCAGCTCTGAATAATGCGCATATCTCATATCTATCTATCATATCTATCATATCTATCTATCTCATATCTACAGGGCTGGTGCTAGGTCTCAGGGCGCCCTAGGCGTTGTTTAATTGTTGTTTTAATTTGTTTCTTTTTTTTTTTTTACTGCCACCCAGGCCAGCCGCAGAATGTGGACAATCCAGGTGTGTTTCACATCTGGATGTGACGCACCTCTGGATAGCATGCAGGGATATGGACAACTCTTTTTCCAGCATGTAGGAACCAAGCTGTAAGCACAAAGGCTACTTTCTATAGCCACAGCCTCTGTACATTCTGCCCCATTCATTTTTGTTTTTAATGATTAACAAAGCAGCAGAGTACATTGGTTGCCGGTACTATGCTCGGCAAGGGATTAAATAAAATGTGAGTTTCCCAGCATTAAAAGATCATTCACATATATATTTATTTTTTATAGCTGAGCATAGTAACAGCGACCACTATACTATGCCAGCTTGTTAACAATGCCATTTATGCTTAAAAAAACATTAAAAGAAATACTTTTTATTTAAGTGCATTTATACATTTAGGATGCATATTACCGTAGTCTCAAATTTGTGCCTTCTGACAGGCACTTCAAAAAAAAAAGGAAAATGGTAAGAAGCAGTAAAGAGGTTATGTGGACACATACATACACACACACTGTATATACATAGGATGCACAGGTAGGGAGAACACGACTGAAGGCATACACAGGGAGGGGAAGGGATAATAGAAGCTTTAGAGCATACATGCAAGGACATATAGGACGCTAATCCTAATGTTAAAAATAAAAAAACCCTACAATTTAGAACGGCAAAAGTCAAAGTGTAATTTCCAAGGGGTCTTTTTTCCATAGGGAAGGGGGCATCATGGGGGCCCCATTAAAAATTCTGCTATGGAGTCCACAAAGTTCTAGTTACGACCCTGCACAACCATCTGGTTTCTGAGTATATTAAAGATATATAAAGATTCCTGTATGGTAAAGTAATCACACTCAATAAGTTACTAGCACCTTGTTTGAAACAACCAGTCATGTTTAGGCAACATTCTATACTCGTGAATATTTAATAGCATCTAATAGCTTTGACCATAAAAAGAGCCATGTCTTGGCAGCCCCAAGATGCCCCCTTCCCTCTGGAAAAATAAAACCCTTGGAAATGACAATGGCCTAAATTCACTAAGTGGGGATGTTGCCCATGGCAACCAATCAGATTTGAGCTCACATTCTCCAGTATGTAAAATAAAGCTTAGAGCTTGAATCTGATTGGTTGCCATGGGCAAAATCCCCACTTTTAAAATCCCCAGCAAAATCCCCGCTTAGTGTATTTAGGCCCTTGACTTTTGCCGTTCTAAATTGTAGGTTTTTTTTTATTTTGTTAACATTAGGATTAGGGTCTTATATGCATTCAATATAGAAAGATGTCTGATTTGCAGCTGCTCTCCAGGAGCCTCTTCTTATATGTAATGCTATTTATTAAAGGCTATTAATTGCCGCTATTTAATGGACTTGTACATAGATAGAGATCTTCAATTTTTAGCTGCTGCCAGGGGAGTAAGTGTCGATCATATTGGTTTTAAAAATTACACACAAATATGAGTGTATTCAAGTCATAGTTGCCAACTGTCCATGCATATCAGAGAAACGACCTGAAGAGCAGGTGACCTAACACAGTACACACCTCTCCGATAATTTGATTCTGCTGCAAAAGTTGGCATCCCTGGTGTATATGTGTGCTTACGTATTTATATAATTTTTTATATATATATATTTTCCTAACGAACAAGGACAATGTTGAATTTTCACACTGTGTAATAAAGGGTACTGGACATTTTGCTAGACCAGGAGTGACATTGTCTTCTACTGTCTTGGAATTTTTTGCCTCTATGCAGGGCCGGCCCACCCATTAGGTAATTTTTTTGTAGAAAAAAAAATATTCACACCTATCTTTATTCTAAAAATATAATGTCACACTCTGGGGTTGGTGTTAGAGAGCAATCAGGCTTGATGTCATGTATAAGCTAGTATACTGGCTGAATAGTTATTTTAAAGCAGATATTTTTCTTTATTATTTATGGAAAGAGAAGAAGAAGCTGGACGGCCCATAAAAGAGTACATATAGCTTATGGTGTGTAATGTACAGTGCATGATTAAAATATCTTTATTTTACACTGTTGAGTTCTCCTTAGTTAGACCTAGTCAAAGGGAGGTGTTTCAGTGTTAGTAGCAGCTGATCGACCCACTGAAATATAAGGTGCAGCAATGTAAACAGGTTCAGTGTTAAAGAAAAAAGTATATGGCGCTATGGCAATCTCAAAGACCACTTTAACATAGTGTTAAAGCAGATTTCAACGGCATCTGATCGTTCCCGCGGTTTTCGATTTTGTAAGCATGGCAACCGGAGTGGACACCTTTAATCTAACTTATTGTCTGGCATGGCATTGTCCTCCATCCATATTCAGGCCCTATGCTATCTGCAAGGCACCCAGGTCTCCTCTGGCCCTGAAATAGTGACACTACTCCATGAATATTATACTCAACTCTATGCATAAGACCCTATTGATATTGCGGCTCAACAATCTTTCTGGTCGAATTTGTCGGTGCCCTGCCTCTCTCGGTCTCAGTCTGATTCATTACTGGCACGTATTTCCTTTGCGGAAATCCAGACCACTCTCAAACAATTAGCCCCCGGCAAGACGCCAGGACTAGACGGTTTCAGCGGGGGATTCTTTAAAATCCTGGCTGCTGAGGTTGCTGAGCCCATCTTATCTCTGTACACCTCTTCTCAATAGTCTTACTTTCCCTTCTCTACTTCAACTCTGCAGTCATTAAGGTGCTTCCGCCCTTTGATGTTGATAAGATAAGATAAGATATTTACTAAAATTCTTGCCGAATTCTTTCCCCTCTGACCTATACCCCCTTTTCAGTCTACCCTCCTACATGAACGCTGTTGTTCCCTGTACTGCTGTTTACCAACATTTCACTTCCCATTGTATTTTAACTGAAAATCTCAATAAAATGTTTATGAAAACAAAAAAATAGATGCAAATACCACACAATTATATTAGTAGGGAATGTGAACAGACATATAGCACATGATCTAATTGATTTAAATAGATCTAGATGAATAGAGAAGGGAAGTACTGAATTTGACGGGGATGGACAAGGTAAGAGAAATTCTACGATAAATAGGCAGAAATCCACAAATAAGAACCAACACATGCAAAGCAGGATTAAATAATATATCTGTCAAGTAAACCTGAACTTCAAACAAGCTCACAGGTGGTTAACATGCAGAAGGAGCTACAGTCCAGACAATCAGGAGCCTCAGTAAACTCAATTGAAGACTATAGATGATCCAACTCAGAGTGCAGAAGTAAGGTTCAATAAATAGGTAGGTGCCATCAATGGAGGGTTACAAGAAGCAGATACCAGATCAGAACTGGGCTAAACTACAACCCTTCTGGTAGTAACCGTAAATGAAATTCACTTGGAGACTGTAGCAACACAAGGGACCTCTGGTGGTGAAAAGAGGTTACATCAGGACTATATATGATACAGCTTACATATATATCAACATGGTCATTACTCCTGGGTGTCCCTAAACGTTTACTCTGACACTTTGATTAAAAATATATAAGACTACTGCAAGAATATTAACATGAAGAACAATATTCAAAGAAACATAGAAGCTTGGGTTACAAACCCCTAGGGGGTACATTTACTAAGCGGTAAGATTGCAGCGAGATTGGAAAGCTCAACCAGATTCAAGCTGTCAGTTTCATTTTACACACTGTAAATGTGAACTCGAATCTCTGCAATCTCACCGCTTAGTAAATATTACCCTATGTGTTATGTGTATGATATTAATATGTTGTTTATTAAATAGAAAGACAAATATAAAATAAAAAAGGAAACATAGAAAACATTCTTAGAATAGGATAGTAGGTTGCACAATAAGTAAATTTAAACATGTCCAAGTGGCAAGAAAGGGTATATATATAAAGATTGCACAAAACGAAAGAAGAACACAAAAAAATCCTCCAAGAAGGAACTTAGCAATACCCACAAACACATAAAATATGTGCAGGGACATTTTAAAAGGGACATAAACTGATGTTTATGTAAATGATATAACTGATATAAGTAAATAATATTACAACTGTTTCATTAACGATCAATGTGTCCTCTTAATGCAGACATAATGTTTACTAATTGTAGGAGTGGAGTTTCTCACTCTCCTCTGAGAGTAGCAATAATAATTAACTGAAGATGGACTTCCATTCTCTATATGATCATCAGAATCTGATGCCAAATAACTTGGTCTAGTGGTAAGAATCTCCAATGTAATGATGATGTTTCCAGGGGCAGGGGGCAGGACATGCAAGGCACACTCCTCTCCCTTTATTTCTGTACTCACCGTTACATGTATAAGTAATGAGTTACATAGTATTTGGGAGGTGGATTAGTGTGTCATTAGAGTTCTGCTGGCCATTGGAATACATTCCCTAAGTCTGATCCCAAGCCAAAAATGTTACATCCAACTAGAGTAACTAGACCAACACATCATGCAGTGGACACATAATATCCTTTGTAAAGTACATAACTGGAGACAGTAACTATAAAAAGACTGTCCTGATTATCTATTATATAAGTCCCAGGTCTGCATGCTGTGCTTTCTCCGTATTCATTTATCTATGTGTTTATTTCTATCTTGGGCCTGGAACTGTTTCCCAAATAACAGTTGCTGAATAATATATTATAATTATTATTATATTGAGTTAGCACAAGTGGTGATATTTCCTGAGCTAAGGGACTAATCACATTAATGAATGCATCAGTAAATGGCAGCCATAATGGGATGTATGTTTCTCTTCTTCTCTTTAGACCGATAACCCGCAGGCAACTGATCTGAGATTTCTACCAGGAAGGAAGTGCAGAATCTGGTGCAGATGTCACAAGTTAGGGGACTATTTGCCACGCTAATCAGTCAGTATGTGGGCAAGTCTGATTATTGGACCCTATACCTCCACTCCCTGGCTAGTGTTTCCCCATCTGTAGAACTCTTTAATTTTTGCAAGTACAGGAATAATATAGTAACAGAAGTTATGCACTTGCAAAAGATGCAAGGCTTCTATTACTGTAATTCTGCTGTACTTGCTGATAATAATAGTCCTACAGATGGGGAAACTCCAGCCAGGAGGCAGAGGTGCCACACAGCTGGTCGGAGTTTCCATGCTGACTTGTGCAGCCAATCAGTACAGAAATCGCCAATCGGCTTCAAGAGGCTCCTGTCAATTTTAGTAATCCCTCCCTCCTCAACAAGGATTATTGCTGCAGTGTGTGGGGCCAATATTGGGACCTTTTCCCATGAAAATTATCCGGATTATTACACACTGGCAGCCATAATCATTCTAGTGTATGACCAGTAAATATAGTAATGTTCTCCTTTAATGCCTACAATTGTGTTTGCACTGATTCACTTTATTGTGTTTAACTCCATATCTCCCATGTGGCATAAGCAATACTGGATAGGAGAAGTTAAGGTAAGGGTCAGAGGTCAGGAATTGTAAGGCTGTTACAATGAGGAGAGTGGCCTCCCCTTGTCCTGTACAGAAGGCAGGGAGCAGTGATAATCCACCTGGATACATTTGTTGTTACAATTATAAAAGTATCTGAACAATGGGGCCGATTCAATCCCGCGCGAAGTGCGCTTTTTCCCGTCTATTACGGGACTGAAACTTCACGGATTTTTGTTCGCACCTCTATGAGGTGCGAACGAAAAAACGCGAGATTTTCTGCCTTACGCTATTTGCGTAAGGCAGAAAACTTCGCGCCTAAAGGATTGAATCGGCCCCATAGTCATGATTTTCTGAATTTACAATTGCCTTTCACAAATTTTCTATGTATCAATGTATGCTATGCATCAATTAACTGAACAAAATACATACAGGAGTTGAGTAAAAGAAAAGCCATATATTGTATGTACGTATTTAAGAAAGCATGGTCATATTCCAGAACCATAGATGCCAATAGCAGCATGATTAGTACTTACACCATGAGTTTATGTGCAGATCTACACAATTATTTTTTTTTAAATGGCAATCATAATAAAATATTTATGGCCATAATGAACTTTGCAGTCTCAGTTGTATGGATCTAATGATATTGCTGAAAAAAAAACGTACCACATATCTTAAACCATGCACGTCCAGTAGTTGAGATGCAACAAAGCCAGATGGTATTGAAACCAAGTCATATACACGCACAACATTATTGATGGAATCCAGGGAGCAATTAAAGTATCTGGAAGCCATATCAGCCACTGGAGTAAAGGTCATCCATAACTGTAATAATAAACACAGCAACAATAACATATAAACTAGAGATCAAGTGACGTAGCAGTAAAGTCTCTTATTCCTATATATACTTGTATCTAAAATCTCATTTGAAAACTTGGTAAGATTTAGCATGTTTCTAGTTCATAATACTTACGCAAACATAAGTCAGAAGGTTTAGAATATTTGTTCAAATCTGAACAAATGTGTTTGCAGATCCATTACCAAAATCATCATTCCAAAATCAAGGCAGTGACCAATGTTCAAGGGTATTAGTTACTAAGGCAAAAGGATGAGTTGCTGTAAAAATTGCCAATTGCTTTTTTTTTCTTGTATAAACTTTGTGAATATTTTACATTTTTAGCTTTTTTGTCCTAGACTAGTCAAAAATTAAGACTAAAGCTAAGTAGCATTGTTTTACAGAAGTCTACACTGTGTGATGAAATCTGCTCATCAAGCATTATTTGTCTCTCTTTGGCTTAAAATTACTAAATAGTGAGATTGCAGTGAGATTAAAAAGTGGGGATGTTGCCCATAGTAACCAAATCAGATTCAGGATCACAGTTTCATTTTACCCACTGGAGAATGTGAGCTCGAATCTATCTGGTTGTTATGGGCAACATCTTGACCATTCAATCTCAATGCAATCTCACTGCTTAGTAAATTTAGGCCTTTCTCTCTAAAGAATGACAACTGCAACCTTGTTTGCTAGTAACAATAATATACTAGGTAATATTCTGATGACCAACTGACATACTATACACACTAATAATACACTAAAGCAGCCTTTTGTAAAACACTTGAACATAACCTACCATAGCATTAGAAGCATTGAGTAAACACACCACAGCCAGGTAGAACCAGCGCCTCTTGTATATCCGGTGTTGTCCGAGTTTCCTCAGAGCATGACACACCTCAGAATCAGGGTCCAGGGCGCCATCCTGTATCAGGGGCATAGTGTCTGCATCCCGCACTATTGAATCCTCAGTAACAGCAGCCTCAGCCATGTCCCCTGTCTGGATAGAACAGCACTTTTACTCAGAAAATCAAGTCAATGCGAAGTAAAAATGAAAGAGAATTCCTGTGCAGAACTACCAAGATGTTCTATTAATGCTTAGTGTATCCTGTTTTGCATGTGAAAGTGCTTACTCTAAACTATACTTGTAGAAGCTACTTCCCAAGTCCTATCGTATAGTATAAAAAGAGGAAATTGAGAAATTGATACAATTGACATAATTATTAAAAATAAAAGTCATGAATCCAGACTACAGAGTAGCCACTTCCACTAGCACAGATTCATATATTAGATACAGTGGCACCAAAAGGCCTGAATGAACTACTCACTTTTTCCATGTGACATGGAGTTGTGTGTGCAGGTAATTTATTTTGGTATAGTATCCTTAAATTTGGGAGATTATTGGGTTTCCTTTCCTATACATTTGTATAAATACAATAATGAACTCTCCCCAGAAGTTCTACAAGAAACTTGTATTGGCACATAATTCTACCAGTATGGATTCATTCAGTTTGTCAATTTTCATTGATCCTAGTTTTTTAATCTAATAGCTTGCATTTATAAAATTTTCTGTCTATAGTCATAATTTCTGCAATCTTTTATCCAAAATCGAGTAGCTATTACCATCCGAATACTGTTAATTGTTTAGCATACCTCACACCTCCAATCTCGGGGGCTTTGAAAGTTAGAAAATTTGCATGTAACATTTATGCCAGTGGTCGAAGTGGAAATTTAGAAGTGGCGGTATGGACACACTGAATATAATAGAAGTCAATGGAGATTTATTGTATGTTAATTACATCAGTGGGAGAAGTGCCGGTATGGCATACCCCTGTATACACCCCCAATTCGAGTCCTGATTTATGCAGATATTACAATTTAGTTTATTTACACAAATGACTTGTGTAAATCACCTGAACTACGAGTCTGATTCCTGTCTTTTCTGCCGTTCTCTCTCTCAATGTCCTCTCTCTTTTTGTTTTTCCAAAACAGTAGTCACTGTGGTGAATATTAATTAAATAATGGCTTAAAAGAACTGTTATTCACCGTGGACACTTTAATTTATTTTATGGGGATAAGGAGGCATAAGGATTTGATGTATACACCTATTTATAAATTCACAAAATTTTATATTGATCCACATTGCTTTCACTATTTGTTTCATAATTAACCCGTACATATTGTCCCACTGCCCCTCAGTTTTTGCTTACCCTACAGTCATTTTCTTTCCTTTCATTTTCATTCATTTCAGTCTTCCTTTCTCCACTCCTAGGCCTAAATTTACTAAGCAGGGATATTGCTGTGAGATCTAAAAGTGGGGCTTTCCCTCCTATATGCTTCTAGTTCTTTTATTTCCCCATTGTACTCCCCCAGTCTTCTTAATTCCCTCGTATATGCCTCTAGTTCTTTTACTTTCCCCTTTATGCCCCCAGTCACTTTTTTTTATTTAAACTCTTTATTTAGAACCATGACAGGCAGTGAAACAATACAAACCTTGTGCAGTTCAGACAGAAAAACTAAACCAGTGACAACCAGTAGCGTCTCCAGGACGGAACAGAGCAATCAACTAACACTATGAGACAATTAGGGGAGCAGGTAGTCGGAACCGCGAAGGTGTAGTAGATGGCATGAGAAAGAGAGAAAAGAAGGGAAAGACCTCACAGGGGACTGCCACTGAGTGCAGTTGGAACCAGGGAGACCAGACCTTCGTGGAACTTCGGCATGGTGTAATGGAGAAGCGAAGTGATGTATTCCATGGATGAAACATATCAGATCCTGTTGAGAAGCTTGCCCTTAGTAGGAGCCTTTTTTCCATGCCCTGGCTATAAGAAATTTAGCAGCTTGGCAAACATGAGAGAGGAATAAGTCAGTTGATTTACCTATCCCGGGTACAGGACGGTTAAGCAGTACCAACTACCAAGGGGTCGGCCAGAGGGCAGAAGTGGATGGCTGAACATGTGCTTGGACCACCACAGTTACGCCAACAGGCAGCTGAAACATTAGGGAACAGATGGTGCAGCTATACAGGCACCAAATACCATCGGGTACAAAATTTGAAAGCAGTTTCCTGTATGCTGACATTGATAGAGACCGTGGCTGTGTGCTTCCCAATGACAGACCACCCCTTGGCCTCCAGACACAGCCCCAAGTCCAGTTCCCAGGCTTGTTCATGTGGCTCAATTGGGGGAAGGGACGGGGCCAAATCATTATGATAAAGTAGGGAGATAAGGCCTATGCGGCCGGGATAGGAAAGGCAGTGGCGTTCAAAAAATGTACATGTTAGTATCAACCCTATAATTTGTATGAAGGGAAGTGCATAGATACAGGGAGGTGAAAGTTGGCTTGGAAGGCAGAGAAGGATTGTCCCCCAGCACATGAGTGTACATAGTAATGTTATGACAGCTCCACACCCGAGCAACTCCAGGAGAGCAACCAGGGGGAACAACGGGTTGTTCCAAATAGGTGAGAGCGGGGAGGGGTAGGAAGAAAGACTGTAGCTGTAGCTGGCCGAGTCCCACACAGAGAGAGTAAAAGAGATGGAAGGGCAGTCATATGCCGAGGCGGGTCTATGGAGCCGAGAGAGCCAGGGGAGAAAATGCAGAGAGAGGTCAGGGCACAAAGCGTTTTTTATGTCTACCCAGAGCTTAAGGCCATGGCGGGAATGCCAGGAGATAACGTGGCTAAGGTGGACTGATAGAGTTTTGCAAAGAGGGGGAGACCAAGGCCCCTGTCCTCTTTCCTTTTGGAGAGAAGTGTTCTATTAAGGCGGGGGGAGTAATTAGCCCGGTAGAGGTTGGAATAATGTTTAGTTATAGTTACCCTAAGATAACGGAGAGAGTGAGGGCTCCTACTGAAATTGGAGACTAACTCCTACCTGACGCCTCTAGAGAGATGGAGCAATAGCGCTTCCGACTTGGAAGCCACCCTAGAGGTGGGAGTGAGGTAGATGGCTTGGATAGCAGTAAGTAAAGGGCCGCTGAAGCCAAATGCCTCCAGCGTTGAAAAAATAAAAGGCCAGAAAACATGGTCGAAGGCCTTTTCTGCGTCCAAGGCCAGGAGGTAGATGGTACTAGAGTTAATGTGGTGGATTAGGGCAATCACCCTACATGTGTTACCAGGGCTTGACGGGAAGGGATGAAGCCCATCTGGTCAGGGTGAATCAAGTCAGCTAAAACCCTATTAAGTCTGTTAGAAAAAACTTTGGCAAAAAGTTTTATGTCAGTGTTTAAAAGAGATATAAGGTGATTATTGGTACAGAGTGTGTGGTCCTTGCCTGGTATGGGGATGACAGATGGTGGAGACAGTGGAGGATGGATGAAATGTACTGCCCTGGAGGATCAAATTGAAGAGGCTGGTCAACTGGAGACAAACTAATCGGAAAAGAATATATAATAGCTCATGGGGAGACCGTCTGGGCCTGGGGCTTTGGAGGGTTTTTGAGAGCTCAGTGCCTGCTGGACTTCCTCGTCAGTGATATCCAACCCTTGGGCAGAGGACCTAGAGGGTGCAAGGCGGGGAAAATGGCAGGAGTCCAGAAACGCTTTAGTGTCAGCAAGATGAGAGGCAGCATCCTTTGGAGAAGGGAGGCTGTAGAGAGAGTCTTGTTAATTGTATAGGGGTCAAATGTTCTATCCCTAATAAAACAAATAGTCTGCGGGCTCTCTTAGCTTTGAGGCTGTTAGCCTAAAGGGTATCAGCCTTGTAGCTCTTTTCATAAAATCGCTGTCCTAGCCACTGGAAGCACTTTTCGGTCCTTTNCGCCAGGAGTTGATAAAGCTCGCCCCAAAGCTGAGTGAGCCTCTCCAAAATCGATGAGGACTGTGAATGTTTATGCTGGCGTTCAATGCTGGCGTTGTGTCCGCAATAATTTCTTAGTTGCAGTGAAGTTAATAATGTCCCCCCTGATGTGTGCCTCCCATATAGTTAGGAAAGTGACATATGGAGTGGTGTTCAGGGAGAAATAGTCAGTCGAGACGAGGTCACGAAACTGAGGAATCTTAAGCAGGGTCTCGTTGAGCTGCCAAGAAGAACTCACCATGCCATTTATATGAAGGTCGAATACTGCCAGGAGGGCAGAGTGGTCGGATCGGATTGTTACACCACGACTTTTGGAGACGTAATTGGAGTATAGGGCCAAGATAAAGCATCTGGAGGTCAACGAGGAGTGGTGATTAGTCTTGACATGGGTCTCCTGTATAAACACAATATCAGCATTAGTGGAGCGTAGAAATGAAAAGAGCAAGGAACGTTTTTTGAGGGGAGTTCAGGACTTTGGCATTCAGGGATAGAGCATTCAGGCATGGTGGGTTGTGAGGGGTAGCGGTCCTGGGATACCTGGAAGGAGGGGAAAGGTCTGGAAGGAGAAAGGGGAAAAAGGTAGGAAAAATAGGGAGGGAGGGGAGAGAGGAAGGAGAAAAAAAAAAGTGAGAGGTTCTTAGAGACAGAGGAGGTAGAAAGGTCAGCAGGAGATGGCACGAACACCCAGAGTACAGGGGGTGGGGGTGACCACAGGGTGGGAGTCCCAGCGGTACTTGTACCCCTTGTCACGCAGAACCAGAGTAACAGGATGGAGGTTCCGGCGCTTGAAAATGGAGGGAGCCAGGTCCTGGAAGATTTGCAACTTGGAGTCCTCAAAGTGAACATCATTGGAGTTCCGGGAAACCTCTGTGATTTGGTGCTTGGTCTTAAAGGATAGAAATTTAAGAACCATGTCTCGAGGCGCGTCTGAGTCCTTTGGGTGAGGACGAAGGGATTGGCGGGTTCTTTCAATGAGGTGAAGATTCGGTTCCAAGTCCGAGTTGCCCACTCGGAGTTCAGTTTTATCCTGGAGAGTGACCAACTCATTGCTAAGGTATACCAAGTCCTGGTCTGTCGCTGATCGAAACTCCTGATGTTCAGATGAAGTCTGTTCCAGATCGTCCGTCCGGAGTTGCAGGTCCGAGAGATCCTGTTCTCCAACCGTCTTTTGAAGTTCAGTAGTGAGTGACTGTTTCAAGTCCACGAGAAGAAAGCGCAGATCCAAAATATCTCTTTTGGTAGCCGGAACTCCTTCACCTTCCGGGTCCTCCTCAGCAGCTGGTGCAGAGAGGAGGGGGGGGGGAGGGCTTGTCTTGGCGGGAGAAGTGCTGTGTAATCTCGACACCTTTTTCTGGCGAACAGAGGATTTCTGCATGACGAAAACAGATATGGGGAGGATAGGTGGAAGGTCGTGGCAGGTACTGTAGTGAAGATGCTCTGGATGAACAGTCCCACAGGAGTTACAACAGGCCAAGCANTGCACCAAAATGAGAATCACAGGAAGGTAGTGCCAGGAGGTCTGCAGCGTAGCCCACAGAAATGGTGGGGGGGGGGGGTTTACAGGGGTAGGAAACGTTGACAGGGGTGGAGTCTCGGACTTGGGGGACACCCAGGGTCATCTGGCAGCTGGAAAGAGTGCAGGTATGCCTCTAGGCGGCCGATGGTGCCAGAGCAGCAGGGAATCACAGTGCACTGCCACCGTGCTATCAACAATAACAGGGCAGTAACATCAGCAGGTGTGGCACTAAGGCAGCCGGCTGGTGGTCATGAGCACGAGAAGCCAGGGGCACCAAAGCATTTGCCGGGGGGCCACCAGTCCTCAGCGCTGCCAGACGGTGAGCAGAATACACAGTCTGCTTCTGTCCCCCCCGCCCCCTAAGCCACGCATCCCATCCCAGTCACTTTTTACCTGTCAATACAACAGTTTCTAATAATATAGTTTTAAATTGTTACATTTTTACAACACTACTCTACACACCATTATTGTTTATTTACACAAATTTAACTGGAATGTAACAATAAACTGCATATTATGTATCTGATAATAAGGTTTCCTTTACTCCTCCATGGCAGCTCTTCCTCTCATCTGGCAAGTCATAAAAAAAAAAGACACCTAGCAGACGTCCCTCCTCCTGTCAGCGGCTTCCCTAACTCACAGAATTTCAAAATAGTCAGAAGAGAGGTTAGAACATAAAAAATAACATAGGGAAGGAACTACAGGTGTTGCCATGGAGGAGTAAATTAAACCACATTATCAGGTACCTAATATGATGTTAATATGAGTGAATGCCTCCCCCATTAGGCAGCACCACCAAGGGTTCATACCCAAGCAGTTGCAGTCACTGGGAGGGCAAGATAACTATAAGTATTTACAATACATAACAAAACATAACTAAACAGCTGCACATAGTACTCTTCTGACAAACTGCAACCATCACCTTAATAATGCCTAGAAAAGGTGTGGGCTGAGGCCCAACCAGCGGCCTTTCAAATTTCTTCTATAGAGACAGATTGCTTCTCTGCCCATGAGGCAGCGATTGCTATAGTTGATTGAGCCTTCAACTGCAGGGGAGGCTGAAACCCTTTGATTTTATACACTTTTTTATGGCAATTTCTTATCCAGTGTGCTAGAGTTGCTTTTGAAGCGACTTTCCCTCTATTCGATCCCTGTGTTAAAACAAAACGCTTTTTGGTTATCCTAAATGACAGGGTTTTTTGAACCCCTAACCAAGTCTAAGGTGAATGTGAACGCTTGATGCCACTTTCGGCAAAAAGGCGAGATTGGTCCGTAGCACTACTTTGTCACCTTGTAGCTCTGATATACATTGTGCAGAATTTATGGCAACTAATAATATCAGTTTCCATGATGGATGGATCAAAAGAAGGAGATATAAGAGTCTAGAACCAAGTTCAAGTCCCATTGTGCCATGGGCTGTCTGAAATTTGGCTTGATCTAGGAGACAGCTTGTATTAATCTGGAGACATACCTATTGTTTGCTATCCCTTTATAAAGAAATGTGCCAAGTGCTGATACCTGGACCTTGGTGGTACTAGGAAAAAGACCTTTCTCCAAGCCTGCTTGTAAATTACTGAGAAAAGAGCATATAAGGTTAATATCCAGTCGTTTCTCCTGGCACCAATAGTATATATATTCCAAGTCCTATAAACAGTTGTTGTAGACTTTTTCCTGGCTTTGATCAACACTCTTATAATTTTTTCCAAGAACCCCTTTCCTCAAGCACTTGATCTCAAAAGTCAAGCTGTCAGGTTTAGATTGCTTGGTGCCAGATGAACCCCTAGAAGGTTTGGGATCTGTGGGAGTTTCCATGGGTCTTCCGCCACCAGTTGCTGTAGCATTGGGAACCAGGGCCTTCTCAGCCAGTTGGGTAACATGGCTACGACCGTCACCGGATCTCTTGCCATTTTCCTTAATATCTTCGGTATCATAGGATCAGACACCCCACGTACGTGAAATAAGGAAGAATGGACGTAACCTGGAAGGGTTCATATGGTTATAGATGAAAAGGCCCTGTCTCCACGCTAACCCCCTCCCCAGCTATCCCAATCTAAGCTTAATTACAAGGGAGAAGGGAAGGAAACTTGATCACTAAGATAATATTTATTTTACTATATTGTATTTACTAAAATAACTACACCTTGTTTATAAAAGCTTACATGTTTATTTGAAGGAGGGTCATTATGAGCAACCCTTGCACTGACTTGGTTTTAGTTAAACAAATTCAAAACCCGGAATGACAAAACTTTTCATACATAACAAAATTCACACTACCAATCCCAATTTACAGTCATTGTATATGCACACACAAAACCCTGCATACAAATATTTTAAGTTTCTGCTTGGGCCAATATTTTCCACTAAACACAAATAAAATGAAGTTCTACATTTCTAACCACTTACTTTAACACAGTCTGTATGACAATCAGCGTCTTAAACCATAAAGAAAGCTTCCCCAACCACACCATGGGACCGGGCTCGGTCACAAGCAAGGTACTTCAAATGGACTTGTGTAACTGTATGACCAGAACCGTTGAAATGGGTCATCCCACTTCTCAGATGGTTGGAGCACAAAGTCTATACTCATGCCCTTCTCATCGGTGGACGAGGCACCGTCGGTTTTCTCCCAGTTTGTCAACTGTCGCTGTCAGCATATCACCATCTCCTCCCGCGTCCAACCACGGCCCAGCCGTGAATATTTCACAGTCTTTGTAAGTCTTTATGGGTGTAATGGCTTCCTCCCCAAACTTCCTTGTCTGGCCCTAACATATACCGGTAGTTCCAGGGTCTACTCTGGTACATGGCTTCGATCATTTTCACTCTTCTCTGCAATCTCGCCAGTCACTTGCCGCACAGGCCCAACCTTTCTGCCGATTACTTCTATTTCGCTGCAGGCTTGTCACCTCAGCGTCTCTCACCGGCACATTTGGGTCAGAGTTCCTAGTGATATCAAGGGACGATTCCAGTCTTGTCTTTATGCGTCTTGCTCTAGCATAGCTGTACCGCTTCACATACTGCACGGCTACTTCATTAATCTTAGGTGCGCCAGGCCATCCCATCTTCGGATTCTATCTCAGTCCTCAAGGCTATTGGACAAACTGTTCCAGACTCTTCACTTATCGCCATAGACGAGAATGTTAGCTCACCGGTATTCACAAACTCTGCCATGTTTGGCTTTCTCAGTGTTACCCCTCAGTGGTTTCTCTGTGTCAAGATGGCACCACACAATCAAAATGATGACTCACTTGTGACCCAACCAATCACAAGTGCAAGACAAGGCACTCCCACCAGACTACATTTAGTGCATAGGGGTCTCGCTAATAATAATTTGGGACTTTCGTATTCCTGCTGGACGCCATCAGGTCCACTTGTGGAACATCCCACCTGGCCGTGAGATTTGCGAATATCTCTGAATTTAGCTCACATTCACCAGGGTGAACAATTTCCTTGCTGAGGATGCCTGCAATAAAAACAACCTTTGCATGTGCTACATAATATTCTGTCCAGAGTAATACAAGACTGACCTTTGACATCATGTGTTTGCTCTTTGTGATCCCTTGGTTGTTCAGGTATGACACTACTGACCTGTTGTCTGACTGAATAAGGATACATTGATCTTTCAGGGTCTCTTAAAAAGTCAAGCAGGCTTGATAGACCGCTTCAGTTTTTTTTGGATTTGAGTGCCAGCCTCTTATAAAGTAGGAAGGTGAGTTTGAATGGCGCTTTGTACTGCAGGCAGCCAAGTATACCAAAGAGAGATCACCACTCTCCAATAAATCGACAACCAACATATGCTGGTGCCAAACTTACCCATAATAGACAATGAGATAAATAAGTACACTTAGCGCACAAAATGATTCAATAAAGTTCCAATAAATTGTTACACAATTTCAACATGTAACCAAATAAAGTCTCAAGGAAAGTCATTATGAAGATACTGATTCGCACTGTAAACTGTTGCTCCACATAAGTCAAGTTAATTAATCCCTTCTGATGTTTCCTTTAGAGATCTTGCAAGAAGACTCCAGATAACCACATTTGGAGAAAAGTTTAAAGAGAAAATAAACTACAATAGTAAGTCTGTTACATAATCATCAGTTTCCATTCACATTATTTGTGTCTTGTATTGTATGCACTTAAACAGCCATTAATTGGTTCTGTGATGTCCCCTATTTTATCACCCCTCCTATGCAGCACTCCTCCAATCATCCATTTCCGAGGATAGCCACCTGTATCACAGATTCACTGATACATTGTTCCGATGTACAAAAAACAGCAACATGCCCCGAGCTTTAGATGCACACACGACCTCTACAAATACTCGCACATTGATCCTCTTGGAACATCAGCATGTAGTGATGATTCTCCTCAATCAGTCGTATACCTGCACTGCTCACCACTCACAATAAAAGATATAAGGAAACACACAGCAGGCAAGCCTTGTGCAGACTGTTATTTACATATGGCCATTATCTACTCTCAGGCTACTTACACCATACTCCTCTTTCAATCAGGAAAAGTGAGTGGTAGGCATAAAATTAACTACAAGCAAAGTAGGAAGGGAGGTAATAGTATTAGGTAGAGAACTGAAAGTATAATGAATTCACTAAACAATGTCAATTTGAATTTATATTTATTTTCATAAACAGTAGTGTCTGTACAAATATTAAAATATACATATATACAATACGAGTGCAATCCACATGGACAGAGATGTTAGCAAAATGAAACTATACTTGTTTCTAAAAAAAAAATAAAAAAAAATCTACTGGACATATTGTGCAACAGTGTATTAGCTTATATCGGGCAGCTGATGACTCAAGTGGATAGCGCATCTGCCTCACAGTGCTAAGGTCAGTGTGCAATTCCTGGACATGGTCCTATCTATGTGGAGTCTGAATGTTCTCAGGTCTGCATGCGTTTGCTACAAGCACTCAGATTTCCTCCCACACTTATGCTAGTAGCTTAATAGGCAGCAGACTAAAAATGGACCATATTTGTTTCAGTCGTACTATTTTTTTGCTATTTGATCACTTGTCTGCGTTAGGTGACCCACAGTGAATTAATTAAACATATTTTTCAGATAGTTACAAATGTTAATATGTTTTTATGGGGAAACAAATCTATTGGTCTATGGTCTACCCTTTTCTGTTCCACTGCACTATAGCTGCTAAATGTTTCTCATTTGTTATAACATAGCTATAAATTTGTATGAAAATGTTAAATAGTTTTTATGTTTAAACTCGATTTTTAAAAAGTTAAAAAAGATGTAATTAGTAAAATTCTGAAAGAAAGAATGTTGAATACTTAAATTGTGTACCTACTTAAATTTTTTTTATAAAAAAAAAACACATAAAAACATAGCCTTTGTGCAATATTGGATTTTTTTTTTTTTTTTACACCCAAAAAGTTTTATATTAAGGTTTAACATGTAAGAGTTAATTTCCTCTGGCTTTCTTGAACAAAATTTGTGTTCTTTATTATTATTTGCTTTATTATTTACATACAAAATGTATAAATTAATGTTTTGGGTTATTTAATGCTTGTCGTGTTCATTATAACTTCTACATACCTGCCACTGACAATCCTGTTATGCAAATGGTAAGCCATATTTATTATATTTTCTATAATGTAAATGTTGTAGAATGATATAGAATACCATTGCCAAAGAGAAAATAACTCTTTTTTTTACTTGCATGTATACAACTTGCTTATGATGTTTTTTGCTTCTTTTTACATAACTAAAAAAACATTTTTAATATATTGCCCCCACTAAAATTGTTGTACTTCTATATCTCAGTTAAAGCATAATTATTACAGTTAACATTCATTAAAATTTCTTTAAAATAAAAAGCATTATAAATTAAGCTTGTATTGAGCTGTTGTCACCTTTGTCAATTTTTGCTTCTGCTTTTAATCTTTTGTAGTCCGTATGAAAAAAAATGATAAATATACAGGCTCCAATACTGCAGACACCAGCCATTACTAAAGAAGAAACTGTTAAAAAGAAAGACAATGTGCAAGATTAACAAAAAGTTGTGTTATAAAGTAATAGAGATTTGCACCTCCTTTATATATATATA
>JABWIB010003299.1:0-13756 GCA_016617825.1 Platyplectrum ornatum | reverse complement strand
ATTAACAAAAAGTTGTGTTATAAAGTAATAGAGATTTATATATATAATATATATATATATATATATATATATATACACACACTTGCACACATTTAATATATTTGAATAGAATCTCGGCCTGCCTTTTCCTGTTACTGATACAAGTAATAGAGATATAAATAGACAGGGCTAACCAAACTATGCACAACCTTAAAAAAAATATTAGAATAGAAAAAAAAATATTCTATACACCATAGTGGCTGCTAATCTATGTCAATTCAAGCACTGATCTCCAGGACATCTCTTTGGAGCAGAAATCAGTGCTGATCATAACACAAATAGAACTGCTCTGTGAACTGCCATTAAACTACTACTACTACTACTACTGTGTTATCATAATAGTGTTATAATAACACAGTAGTAGTAACACACTGATCATAACACAGTAGTAGTATTAGCAGTGTAGTGAACAGAACGGCTGCTATAGCTGTTCAGATCAGCCTGGATCTCTCCTCCTAAGAGACATGCTGCCACAGCATGTCTCTTGCAGGGAGAGATTCTGCTTTGTGGTGGCCCCCTTGTGTGTAGAGGCCACGGGGGGCGCCCTGCCGTGGTGGATCTATGTTTTAGACAGAAGGCTGGGTCAACTCACCATGTGTATGGCATTTGCATTATAGGTTGGTGTAGAAATTTAATTTATACAGTAACTGATTCCCCAAGTGTACATTTCATGATCATGCATACCCTATCTGGCCCTTCCATCTGTGTCCTCATACGTGCAAAGGGTGTGGATGTGTGTGAATGCAGATGCAGGACACAAGATAGCAAATTCTTTACATTCTCCTCCGTTGCAGAGGTCAGCATATAGAATCAGATTTAATGTCTTTTGATTTGCAAATTACAACTTACTCCAGGTAATACAGTATTGTAAGTTGTATGAATTGTGACTGTGCAGTTTAACAAGGGTAGAGAAACTGGATGTAGAAAGATCACAATGATAAGTTGGGAGGTCCAATCCTTATGGAGTAACCTACCTTGACTGGCAAAAGCTTAGTGTTAGAATGAGAATGGGCCTCTTATAAGCTTACCAATGATTTTGGGATAAACAACAGCAAAGTAAAAAGTAACTGTGGGATTCTATTCTTTTACATTGAATAATTTTTTACTTTTTAAAATTTTGCTAAAGACTATGCCTCGAACTTCTAGTGGTAATTTCTTTTTTCTTACAATTTTACCTTTACATTTCCCAGTGCATGCACAATAAAGAAACGTTTCTACAATTTAAACAATAGATATAAAAGATATAAAATGTGGTGACATACTTGACCAGTCATATATTTCAATCTGATTCACACCACATGACGATAGGGGACTGGCAGCATAAGATTGTGTCAGAAACTGAAACAGCACCATGAAGATTAATCCCTGGACCTGACTGGAGTGGACAAAAACATATTAGACAATTCAAGGTTTGCTTTTCGATTGTATTATTAAAAGACATTTTGAAAATTCCTATATGCAAAAGTATATCTAAACATAAGAAACAGGAAACTTTGAAATCAGCTTAAACAATATAGCATATTTACTGTGCCCATTTATTTTTTATTATAAAAAAAACATTTTGACCCTCAAGTGTCTGAGATTTAGAATACCGTATATATAAGCTTGAGTATAAGCCGACCAGAATATAAGCTGAGGCACCTAATTTTACCAAAACAGGGCATCTATTTCACTGAAGCCCCGCACTCCATCCCACCCTTGGGAGTAAGAAAGGGAATGGAGGGGGGAGTATAGACACTGATGCATCAGTATCAATGTATATGTATGTGTAAGAAGTGCCTGATGTAAAAGCTGCTGTTATGTGAATGATCCTGTGATTGCTGGTAACTGCTACACATGTGCCTTCAGCTTTCAGCAGGATATACAGGAAGGGATTTCACTCCCCCAGTATATCCTGCTGAAAGCTGTCACATACCAAAGAGACCTCATAATAGTTAACACATAACTCAAAACTGTAAGTCTCAGGACTAACATAGAATCCGATTAAATAAATAAATTAAATAAACGAAAAAAAAAAAATTCTGAAAGATCTATCCCAGGGGAAGAACAGGAGACCCTAAACCTGGACTAAATAACCTGCACAGATGACACCATTGCTCTTAGAATTTTTGTTTCAAAAGCTACACCATTAAATCCAAGTGTTAAAGGTATTAAGGTGGCCATTCACAGGAATGACTTCATTCTTGTGGAATATCGGTACAGACAACACAATGATTTTTCGCTGGGCACCGGAGCTCCTTCTCCCTATGTTCCGGCTTCTCAGTCTTGCACGAGGAGGACGCTGTGTATGTGTGACGCTGTCACACATATAAAGTGTCCAGCTGCATCGGAGAATAGGGAGAAGGAGCTGGGCACCGCTCCAGTGTCCAGTGAAAATATCTGTACAGTAAGTATATTTTTATTTAAATTGTTTCTATTTTTGCAAATGGCTTTTTCTTTATTTTTAGTAAACAAACAAACATCGGTGATCAGTAGGGAAATCTCACCAATGACTAAATATAATCTTACACTTTTGAAAAAAAGAGGGTCCCCTCTCACTTTTTGGGTGCCCAAGCCTCATTTAGGGGGTCCATGGTCCTAATTCCACCAATTATAATAATGACGCTTTCGCTGTCTGCATTACATTGATTTAACAGTCAATAGAGCATTCCATTGTGGACAGTCAACTTGAAAGAAGTAGGACTATGTAACAGACATTACATAGCAGACTGATAACTGTCACCCTATAAAACCAAAGAGAGGGCCCACGCCCAAAGGGACCTAGGGAATGAGAGTAAAAGTCTTCATTTGCACTCCTACATTTTTTATTTATTTTTTTTTTTTTAAAGAAAAGCTATAATTCATGAACACAAAATAAGTAGAGTGTGACATGTTTGATACCAATCTCGCTTACCCAGATATAAAGGCCAATCCGGTAGAGCTGCCTTCTCCAACTGGGTATGAGCATTCCACAGCTAATTCCATAGAAATTGGATAGATAGAGAATCCAAAAAATCCCAGCAATGAGCATATACATACTAACAATACAGTCTGCTCCCGCATATTTGATACCTAAATATTAAAACACTTTTATTGGCAATGTAAACACAAAGGTTGTTTCTGAAAGTGACATATAATGAATTGTAGATGTTTATGGTCTAAAGAAATTACAAGCAGTTCTTGTAACAAACATTCGTTTTTTTTCCCTACTGCTCACAGTGTAGGATCCAGACTCACATTTATGCATGTGTAACATTGTATAGGAAGGATTGGACTAAGCTCTTATGCACAATCCTCCTTTCCATACCGCCCCATTTTACTTGGGATTGGTGCGAAAGACTTACTGATCTTGTAAAAGGCAGAGGAGAAAAAAAAGCTAGTCCCCATTTCCTCACTTTGACAGGGGGCTAAATGAAATAGATACAAGGGTAAAATGTCATTGTTCCCTTTTTACAATACACTACTGATTTTGGAATGTAGATAAATCTTTTCAAAAACATTTGACACAATCAGCTTGCTTAGTCTACCAGAATGATCTGACTGCTTCTGTACCATAACTATTACATGGCACACAAGGCAGTAAGGAGAGCCCTTGATTTTTGGGTTGTAGCCACTATAAATACAGTGTTTCTGGTAATTAAGTTTTAATCCAGGGGCATCATGTAGTGTCTAGCCATCTTTACTGTAGCTGTAGGCCCTCCATGTTAAAATAATTACAAAACAATAAATTATTTTACTTAAGGACTTCCAAGTCTGAAGACGATGATAAGGCTATCTGTGTTCTGACTGCAGCAACACTAATATCTGTACCACAATGCAACTGAGCAATCATATCCTATCTACAGATGATTTTATTCTTAGAGAACCATCTGTTTCTCTGTTTCTCATAACATACTCACCACTGCAAAGAGTGAAATAGTAAGGGCTGCCAAAGCAAAGCATATCTTTACCACTTCTGTAAACTTCTTTGTCCGGTCTACATACAATCCAAATAATAAGGCACCAACAGCTCCAAATAAAATGAACAGAGCTCCACACAAACCTGAAATAAACTGTAACATTGGAACAAAAGATCCAAACCTCAACATTAGTAAGAAAACACATTGCTTCCATGTTAATCAAGATTACTACTATACACTAGCGACATATTTTGTTTTGGTGGAATATATATACAGGGTGGTCAATAAGCGTAGAAACACCTTTATATAACAAATGAAAAAGGAATATTAAACCATTTTTTACATATATAATCTGGGTGTGGTAGAAAACTTTTTAGGGTATGTGCCCAGTATGACAACCATCTTGAAGTTGGCTATCATGGATGCAACTCAAAATTTTTTTATTCAAATGAAAAAGTAGTCATGTGACATCAACATATGTAGAATATTATAAGAAACCCAATAGTGTTGTTTTATGTTTTAACATAACTTTATTCATTCTAAAACTTTAAGTTTTCTTTTGCAGGTTCCCCTACCTTGCGTGCTCCTCTACCTTATACAATTAATTATCCAAAAGCCTACCTTAACTTTACACACTGATCGGATTCCTTACGAAACACATTAGTGCTTAAAGTGTTGTTCCCCTGTCTTACCTGGCAAGCCTATCCCTACCTATAGTGTGGGGATCAGGCATGCTAATTAAGTAACCCGGCTCCTACTGATGTTACGAATGTTTAAACAACGTACTAGTAACCTCTGCCATGCGCACGTAAATCCTACTTGCAAGGCTGAATGTGGTCCAATAGCACTAACACAAACAGAGTGTGATGAGATTTTCTTGCTAACCAGAGAACAAAGCACCCATGCTGCAGCAATTTCAAATAACAGAACCCAAGTAGGCCATTTTTAAATAGCCCATAAAGTAGCTCGTCTTATGCCTTGTAAATGTGGAGTTAGTAAAATGGCCATTTTGAGACATTGCGGTGTATTTACTAAGCAGGGATTTTGCTGGGGAATTGAAAAGTGGGGAAGTTGCCCATAGCAACCAATTGGATTTGAGCTCTCGGTTTCATTTTACATACTGGAGAATGTAAGCTTGAATCTGATTGGTTGCTATGGGCAACTTCCCCAATTTTCAATTCCCCAGCAAATTCCCTGCTTAGTAAATATACCCCATTTTGTCTACACAAAAGTAGCAACCAAACAAATTTCAGATGTCCTAGCACCTGGTGGTGTCCTAGACCAGAAGGTGGACTTTGCACACTCTGTAACATTCAACTTCATCTGAAACACCTTAGTACAATGTGATACAATTTATGAAAACTTTAGTGAAAGCTTAAAGTCAATCCCATTATACCTTATAATAAGATAATTCCCATTGCATGAACTAAGAATGTTGCTTTTATTAATATATTCTAAAAAAAATATAGATAAATTACCCAAAATACATTTTTTCAATACAATAAAAAAATTGGTTACATGTTTTTTATATTAATTAAAATTATATTGTAGAAATAAAACTAGTGTTATATACACATAACGTTACAACAAAACTATATAGGATGATGCTTACATTTGGATAGTCTTTAAAACAAAGAATTTGCTCCAGAAACGTTGAAAAGGCTGTGAAGATTCCTAGACCAGTGCCAAAGCAAATCATTAGGATAACGTAGGCTTTATTTTTCATAAGCTGTAAAAGACAATGTTTTTAGTAACTAAAAATGGAATAATGTACATTAACAATGCTGATTAAAAAGAAGTCATATATGGTATATGTACATGTCTTTCTTTAGGAATGGTAAAGTATTCCGTTTATAAAAATATATGATACAATATAATATATAAAATTTTTATGTCCTTTCTCTTTTAAGCCAATTTTGATTAAATGGTAAATCAAATGACAGAGTTTGGCACCCCCTTTCCTGTCTGAAATATATGACATACCTGATTTAAAGTGCTACATGTGTTCTGTATATATATATAGAGATCTAAAAGAGTGAAGCAAACTACAAAGTCACTTCCCACTCTCATGCACTCTCTGCCTAAGATACATGTATATAAAGAACCCTTAAATGATCCGTATGGATTTGCTTCTATCCACATGCAAAACAGTAAAAGTGTGCCTAATGCCACCCACTCTGCCCTTAGTCATACGGATGTCACATCACAGCCTGGAATCTGTACTTTCAAGTAATGAGGTAGCTTAAGAGAAAAAGTTCTCAGAGTGTCGCTGAATCATGAAATAACACATATACAGGAGTCCTATCACTATAATATATAAAAAACCACAAAAGAGCAACTTCTTAATGGATGTGCTATTGTAATATATGTGGCATTTCAATGCAGATTCGACTAAAAAACACTTATCCAGGGAAATAAAGTAGTCTCATTCTTGTGACTTACCTGTTTTAAACCAGTGAAGAAGGGTTCAGAAGTGTGATTGAGTGCACTGGCTGATGGTGGTGTTGGAGGAGCCTTCTTTGTAATTCCTGCAGTTGCAAATATACATGCTAGTACTGCAGGAATGCCATAGACTGCATGCTTTAAATTACAATATAAAAATAAGAATTAAAATTGAAGTGAGATCTCTGATGTACACATAACTTAATTAAGAGAGCAAAAAGCATTTTTACTTACTAATAATGGAATTTTTTCAGCTTTAGATACAATTACTGGTGACAAAATGTTTGTTAGAAATATGCCAAATGGATTTGCTGGGTAAAATAGAAACAGAAATTACAGTTTGCATGCATTTTGTTAAATATATATATATATATATATATTTTTTTTTTCATTATTTGCATCTTGCATTTTAGATAAAAGATGTCTGTCTGGTTTATCACTCTATTCAAATAAATTATCAACTGCTACTTACACATTGAAGCTATCATATTTGCTGTGGCTCGCTGGTTTTCTGGGAACCACACAGCAGCGAATTTGGCAGGAACAAAGAGTACAAGTGGCTGTGCCACAGCACAAATACACTGTCCCACAAATAAATAGTACAATCTGCTATTTCCACTGTTGAGGACNGTTTCATTTTACATACTGGAGAATGTAAGCTTGAATCTGATTGGTTGCTATGGGCAACTTCCCCAATTTTCAATTCCCCAGCAAATTCCCTGCTTAGTAAATATACCCCATTTTGTCTACACAAAAGTAGCAACCAAACAAATTTCAGATGTCCTAGCACCTGGTGGTGTCCTAGACCAGAAGGTGGACTTTGCACACTCTGTAACATTCAACTTCATCTGAAACACCTTAGTACAATGTGATACAATTTATGAAAACTTTAGTGAAAGCTTAAAGTCAATCCCATTATACCTTATAATAAGATAATTCCCATTGCATGAACTAAGAATGTTGCTTTTATTAATATATTCTAAAAAAAATATAGATAAATTACCCAAAATACATTTTTTCAATACAATAAAAAAATTGGTTACATGTTTTTTATATTAATTAAAATTATATTGTAGAAATAAAACTAGTGTTATATACACATAACGTTACAACAAAACTATATAGGATGATGCTTACATTTGGATAGTCTTTAAAACAAAGAATTTGCTCCAGAAACGTTGAAAAGGCTGTGAAGATTCCTAGACCAGTGCCAAAGCAAATCATTAGGATAACGTAGGCTTTATTTTTCATAAGCTGTAAAAGACAATGTTTTTAGTAACTAAAAATGGAATAATGTACATTAACAATGCTGATTAAAAAGAAGTCATATATGGTATATGTACATGTCTTTCTTTAGGAATGGTAAAGTATTCCGTTTATAAAAATATATGATACAATATAATATATAAAATTTTTATGTCCTTTCTCTTTTAAGCCAATTTTGATTAAATGGTAAATCAAATGACAGAGTTTGGCACCCCCTTTCCTGTCTGAAATATATGACATACCTGATTTAAAGTGCTACATGTGTTCTGTATATATATATAGAGATCTAAAAGAGTGAAGCAAACTACAAAGTCACTTCCCACTCTCATGCACTCTCTGCCTAAGATACATGTATATAAAGAACCCTTAAATGATCCGTATGGATTTGCTTCTATCCACATGCAAAACAGTAAAAGTGTGCCTAATGCCACCCACTCTGCCCTTAGTCATACGGATGTCACATCACAGCCTGGAATCTGTACTTTCAAGTAATGAGGTAGCTTAAGAGAAAAAGTTCTCAGAGTGTCGCTGAATCATGAAATAACACATATACAGGAGTCCTATCACTATAATATATAAAAAACCACAAAAGAGCAACTTCTTAATGGATGTGCTATTGTAATATATGTGGCATTTCAATGCAGATTCGACTAAAAAACACTTATCCAGGGAAATAAAGTAGTCTCATTCTTGTGACTTACCTGTTTTAAACCAGTGAAGAAGGGTTCAGAAGTGTGATTGAGTGCACTGGCTGATGGTGGTGTTGGAGGAGCCTTCTTTGTAATTCCTGCAGTTGCAAATATACATGCTAGTACTGCAGGAATGCCATAGACTGCATGCTTTAAATTACAATATAAAAATAAGAATTAAAATTGAAGTGAGATCTCTGATGTACACATAACTTAATTAAGAGAGCAAAAAGCATTTTTACTTACTAATAATGGAATTTTTTCAGCTTTAGATACAATTACTGGTGACAAAATGTTTGTTAGAAATATGCCAAATGGATTTGCTGGGTAAAATAGAAACAGAAATTACAGTTTGCATGCATTTTGTTAAATATATATATATATATATATATTTTTTTTTTCATTATTTGCATCTTGCATTTTAGATAAAAGATGTCTGTCTGGTTTATCACTCTATTCAAATAAATTATCAACTGCTACTTACACATTGAAGCTATCATATTTGCTGTGGCTCGCTGGTTTTCTGGGAACCACACAGCAGCGAATTTGGCAGGAACAAAGAGTACAAGTGGCTGTGCCACAGCACAAATACACTGTCCCACAAATAAATAGTACAATCTGCTATTTCCACTGTTGAGGACTTTGACAGCACTGGCACAACGCACTAGGCTGCCCACCATGTTCAGCCATGAACTGAGAATCACCTGCAACAAGAAGATGGATATGCACATTGGCTATGTTAATTAATAGTTTTGTTATCTTGCTAGTAAACCACAAACAGTGTATCACTTATGCCTACATTCTAACTGCAAAACTCTTACAATACACCCCATATAAGAGAACCTAACTCTGGGCTATTGTTATCCATCCAGGGTTACCTCAGTCAAAAGCATGGGAGTAGATGTCTTTATAAACAGTACTGTGCTGCCTTATGGCAATCAGAAGACTCAACTTGCATATGGAGGCTGATCCAGAGTTTGGGAGTAAGGGCAAAACAGGTGCCCTGTGTAGCCCTGGGTAAAACCTTACTTTAAACTGTGATAACATAATTAGAAAGAGAGAGATGTAGTTTCTTAAAAGTCATATGCTCCCCCACATTACAACATGGTTTTGCTCATATCTACACTTGTCTTTGGTCAGGTGCTAACATCCTGATGATAGTAAAAATTACCAGTTAAAAATTCTAACTTTAAAAAGGCAAATTAGAGGCACGCACTATATAGGTTAAATGCTAATAAAATAATTGGTTTATATCATTCTTAATTACTCATTATCTGTGCCAGCCTCTAACCATGTTTTTTTGTATTGTACCATATGTGCTTCTGTTAGCCATCCAGGGCTACCTCAGTCAAAAGCATGGGAGTAGATATGTATGAATAGATTATACCAGTGGTTCCCAAACTTTCTCAGTTGAGGCACCCTTAGGGTCTCCATAATTTTTCAAGGCACCCCTATGACAAAATAATTTTGAATATTTACATTTTTGAGTCAGAACAGTGTAATAACTATTTAAGTAAAGACAGAAATACTTCAGGTTGATATTAAATCGGGTTTATCTCCTATACGAGATGTAAAATTGTGCTTCTAAGTAACACTATAAACATAGCACCACATTGAAAACAACATTCCACGGCACCCCAATGAAAGTGTCGCGGCACCCCAGGGAGCCACGGCACAGTTTGGGAACCACTGGATTATACCAAAGCTCTGGCGCTCTGTATAGTGCACAATGGGCCTGATTCAATTGTCCACAAAGCCGTGAAGCATGTTTTTCCCCCGTTTATTAAGGTAGACAAAATTCACATGTTTTATATGAAGGTGCGAATAAAAAAGGATGAAGAATTTCTGGAATTCACACTGCGCTTAATTTAATCGATCCCAATGTGGTGCGGTAGACTGGATTGTATATAAGTGCTGGCTCTTACTGTACAATTTCCATATCCCTTCCACCACCTCCTGTGTGTACCTCTTGTATACACACAAAAGTCACAATGCTTCTGAGCAGATACAGAATATCATGACTTAGTATATCTGGCAGCTTTCTTATGAAAACAGACTTTTATAATTGTCTTTAGATTTTGACAGCACTTACAGTTTAACATGAAAATATATTATATAACTGGAGCATTTATACTCCTGGGTATGGCTTATTTTTATCCTGTGAACAATATTAGGAGGGAGGTGCAGAAACATTATGAATAACAGATTGGTATGATTGCTTTACAGAAATTCACAATATAGGCTAAGCACACAGCCTAGGATGACACGACCGCACAACTGAATGCATTCATCCTGAGTTGTGGGTGGCATAAGTATTTAGATGTTCACGAAGGAGGAATGAGGACACATCACCCTGTTTATCACTTAAAATTCATAATTAATTAAGTATTAGCAATTAGGTTTTATAGTGTAAGGAATATTTTCTTAGCTTAAATATTGTTTGTATACTATCACCTGGTAACATAGGACTATATTTTAAGGAATAAAGACAACAATAAATTAGATGACACTGACAAGTTACAAGTATTATACCTGATGCAGGACAGAGATGCAACTGTAAAACTCTAAAGCACTTGGGGTGCAGGAGGAAGGGGCAGCTACAAATCATAAAGGATTGCTGGTAACAAAAAAGGGATGAAGGAGATAGGGTGAGCTGGATTCAACTAAGGGGGTGAAGGAGAGAATATTAGGGGCCCCTGCATGTAAGCTATAAATAAAACATCACAAAGACTTACCGCATTAAAATGATTATTTCACAGGCAGCTGTGTAAAAGTACATAAATGTATAATTATAAAAGTACATAGGAATGTTGACATGCTAACATGCTGGGGTCCAAGGACTCTCAGAATTAAGACTGATAACATTGAAATGAACTTACAGCATACTTTAACCCTAGCGTGTCGATCAGCCAGGTTGCAATAAAACCAATGGGTATGGATACAATGAGATACACAAGGGCAAGAGCGTTGACGGTATCCAGAGAACAATCGAAAAAGCTGGCGGTCAAATCGGCCACTGGAGCAAAGCTGATTCCTAACTGAAACATGAAAAGACATAAAAGAACGAAATTATATGCATTTTGCAGCCTTATATTGTTCAGTTCAATCACACAAAGTAAGTCACAGGAAAGGTGTTTTGGGTGTCTGTAATTGCTACAGATGATTTTTGTGTGAGCAAGTATCTATATTGTTAATACTNTTAATGTGTGAAACATGTAGCTCAAATTCATTATAATTTTTCAAAAACCATGTCTAATTAAAATCTTTTCTTTACGTACATTTTAAAGTTAAATGATGGATGTGGTTACATGTGAATATAAAGAAGCTGATGCAAAGACAGTGAATGTATCAGCACACAACTAGTCGTTTTTCCCCAATAAGCAATATGGAAGTTCCCACAAATATCATTAAGAAATTGTGCATGTGTGTGTAGCATAACTATTATTAATATTACGTAACAGCCATTGGGCCAGTGATTTTTTTTGTTCCACAGAAGTCAGCTTGGAATGTGTGTAGATGACCATGGTACTGGGTGCAGTTAAAGTCAGGACTAGCACCTTAGTTCAGATACTGGTGTCCTTTATACTACAAAGACACTTCAGCAAAAGCTATGGCTTCTAAATGTAGGAAGTTTTTTTGTGGAAGTGAAATGACTGATTCTGACAGACTTTTATACATGTGTCTAATGAAATGACACATTCACTTAAGTGTATGTTATTACAATTATGTTGGTAAGTCTGAAAAAAAAAACAACAAATCCTACACATAAAATTCAGAGATAAATGTTCCAAACAATGATAAACAGTAAACAAATAAGTACAAAGTATTTTGTTTACAGTGTAAACTATAAACAAATATGACATATAAAAACAAAGGTTGAGAGGTTTTTGAATGGCTCACTGTAAAATCCTTTCCTATAACCTTTGTAGGATGACGGCTCATAAATTCTACAATAAAAGAATTATGGGGGGGGGGGGGGGACACGTTAATGTTATAAAGTTGGTTTTAACATGTGTGTAAATGAAAAAGAAAAGCGTTTACAGATTGTAGCGGCTTCAAGTCCTATGAAGTCTGAGCAGACCAGGTTCAGCATCGGTCATGAAAAATCTGACGTTCTATGTAAATATATGCCATAATGGCTAGTTGTGACACGGATGTGGTACACCACTACAGATAGTGACAGGTGAGTAGCGCGTCCTGACACAGTGTGACTACCCCCACATTGCTGACAGGTAAGAATTCCAATTCCTTCCTTCTATTCATTTTAGTCAGATACACTCAGTGGAAGATATGAGAATAGTACAGTATGGGCATGGTTAAGACTGCACAGATAAAATAGAATTCTATAATGTTCCATTTTGGTGGTTCGGGAATTTTAAGGTAGGGTCTCATAACAATGTCCCTTGTGGCCAGGATAGTGGCTTCCTCTAGCATGCATGGGATTAGGATACGGCTTGGATCTGCCTGTGGATCTACACTACACTTGGAGAGGTGCTGTGTCTGTATCAGCATTCACCCTTTACAGCCTCTGCCTACATTGCTCCACTGCTGCTGGTGACTGTACATAGTCATCCACTGGTACCATACCATCATGCCAGACATACATACAGACATACATACACACTGACAATACAGTACAGTCTATGAATCACCTGAACATGACCTACCATAGCATTAGAGGCGCTGAGTAAACACACCACAGCCAGGTAGAACCAGCGCCTCTTGTATACCCGGTACTGTGTGAGCTTCCTCAGAGCACGACACACCTCAGAACCAGGGTCCGGGGCACCATCCTGTATCGGGGCACCGTCCTGTATCAGGGGCGCAGTGTCTGCATCCCGCACTATTGTGTCCTCAGTAACAGCAGCCTCGGCCATGTCCCCTGCCTGGATAGTACAGCGCCACTCTCACACGGACATGAGTCACCGGAGAGCAGGGCGACAATGCAAGCTGCACTGTAGCGATGTCCTATTAGTGCTTCGTGCTGCCCGGCTCCCCTGTGCCAATCATTACCACACTCAGCCACAGGAGCCCGGCTTCTCTGTGGGCAGGACGAGAGGCCACGCCCTCTGTGTGTAGGAACAGGAAACTCCGAATAATGAAGTGATTGACTGGAGTCTCATGACACAGACTAAAGTACACCCCCTGCCATTGTATTCTGCCCATATAGTATATACTATATATTCCATATGACACAGGATAAAGTACTCCCCAGCCATTATATGCTTCCCATATACCATATATTCCATATGACACAGGATTAAGTACACCCCCGGCCATTATATGCTTCCCATATACCATATGACACAGGATTAAGTACACCCCTGGCCATTATATGCTTCCCATATACCATATGACACAGGATAAAGTACACCCCCGGCCATTGTATGCTTCCCATATACCATATATTCCATAATGACACAGGATAAAGTACACCCCCGG
>JABWIB010003298.1:37098-55127 GCA_016617825.1 Platyplectrum ornatum | reverse complement strand
GGTCTCTAGGATGCTGTCTGTGTGATATAGGGGTCTCTAGGATGCTATCTGTATTGTATAGCTGAGTATAGGATACTGTCTGTATGGTATAGCTGTGTCTAGGATGTCTGTATGATATCGCTATCAATAAGGATAATGTGAGAATTGTATAGAGACTAGGGTATTGTCTTTATTGTATAGTAGTGTCTATGATTTNCTTTNTTTAACTGTGATTGAAAGANTGTGATTTAGAATGCTGACTTGGAAACTATAATGTTGGGGTCGCCACCTAAGCACCAGCGCGTGATATGATTCTAACGTTTACCACAGAACCCCTCTGCTGCAACCTTTAGTCTTTTAGTCTTTAAAAGTTATATAAAACACTTCAATGTTCAATAGGAACAGCTCTATCCAGCCAACATTTACTGTATCTGAATACAGACTTCAAAATTAAAGAGGAAAGCTGGGCAAAACTACATTGAATTGAAAGGAAGAATTGTATGTGTTCTATTGGAGGTGATGTAATGTAGCCCAAGTCTAAATAACAGTATAAACGTAACACTGGTCAGTATCTGTGTAATAAGCAAACACAAAGTATTCTGTATTCATGCAAAGAATAGAATTAATATCACTTCCCCTTCAATTCATCATGTTTGTGCCCAGGTGTAACTTTCTTATTAATATACTTGTGTTGCCACTATATCCACATATCTGCGCATTCACTGGGCGACATTTTAAATCCTTCTTCGGTACTTAATTTAGTGATTAAACAGATGCCCTATTAGATGGTTAGCAGCGTGTTTCAGATTAAGGAACTGTAACATTTAGATTTTCCAGAAATAGTAACAGTTAATCGTGTTGTCCAAGCTGGAGTTATGACCTCCATATATATCTTATGACCAGGTGTAATGAGGTCCTTTATTTTTCCATATATAGTATAGGTCCTTCTCAGTGTCCAAGGCCCGCAACCACTTTAACAAGACCAGACTGAAGCTTAATCTTGCGGCTACAGTGCCTGGTATTAATAAGTGTTCAAATATGTAAAACGCACAAATACAGTGATATAAAAACACAGCAAAGAAGTTGGTCACTGCTTAATAGACACACTAATGAGCTTTTATCATCTGATGGAATTGTCTGTAGACAAAGAAATAGTGACTTTAACATTTGTCATATTTTTAACTTTCAGGTCCACATAGCCACATTGTTTATTTCAGTTTTTATTGCATTTTATTATTATTATTATTATTATTATTCTTTTTTATGACATGTATTACATTCTATTGCTATATGGTCCCTATAAATATAAAGGAAAATCGCTTACTGCATGAAAGGACATAATAGACAATACACTCCTGTAAGCAATAAACAAAGAGTTTTTTCATGTATGTGTTCCATATTAAATGATTCATGGTATGGCTATACTGAATCTTTATTTTCTTTGTATCTTTTTGAATAGATGACAGGCCACTTACACAAATAATGCCTTGGCAAGCCATAATAAAGTCACACAATTGTATCAGTGTTGTGAATCTTATTCCATGATGCTGTTTCCTGTTATTTAATGGTGACAATTCCAATTGGCATGATAATGCTCAAGTGCGTGAACACACTGTACATAGAATTATAGGTAATTGCATTTCAATTGACTAGTAATTAAAGAAGGATGTTTCACTAGGTGGAATGAATGTATGCAATCCATACTCGCAACAGGAGCTGCCTGACTTGAGGCTGTTTTTGTAGAGCAATATTGACACTTATTTTAAAATGTTTCATTTAATCAGTCTGATTTGTATGTTTTCAGGATCATTTGTGATTTACGCTCCTATAATACATAGATCACTTTAAAAATGTAAACACCCCACATCCAGGGCCCCCAAGAGGAATTCACTGACCTGTACCCATAGTTCAGGGATAGGCACCCTGCGGCTCTCCTGGTGTTGTCAAACTANAAGTCCCAGCATGCAAAGCATGTAGTTTGACAACACCTGGCGAGCCGCAGGTTGCCTATCAAAGCCATAGTTCAGTGGTTCCCAAACTGTGTGCCTAGGCTCCCTGGGGTGCCACGATGCTCTCATTGGGGTGCCACGAAATTTCTTTTCCGACATGGTGGCACGTTGATAGTGTTTCTTAGAAGCACAATTTTACTTCTTGTATAGGAGCAACACAAGATTTAATGTCAATCTGAAGTATTTGTGTCTTTACCTAAATAGTCATTACATTAGTTTACTCATAAACTTAAAAAATGGGAAATTATTTTGTGTTAGGGGTGCCTTGAAAAATTATGGAAACCCTAAGGGTGCCTCGAACTCGAAAGTTTGGGAACCACTGCCATAGTTGATTATTAAAGATACATTTATACACTGCTGAACGCATGTGTTCAAACCATTGAGGGTATGTCTTGGTCTCCTTGTATGTTTCCAGTCTCCCAATATTTTCCCACTGTATTTCCAGCCGTCTAATATTTCCCCATTATATGTCTCCAGCCTTTATCCCCTTATGTGTTATATTTACATGCATATAATTATCTGTATGTAGTCCATAATATGAATGCATACCATAACCATTGTATAAATGATGGTTCAGTAAAAGCATAATGTCTTACTATATTTTTCAGTTTTGGTATAATTTATACATATTATAATAATAATAATAATAAATGGGCCCAGTTCTTTCTATCTGCCTTTACTTCCTATGTTTCTACGTTTGGTACAGTAAATGGTGTGCATTATTGTGTATAGAAAAGAATAGAATTGCAAGTAAATAATAAATAGAATGGCAGTCGCAGTATATTTTTGGATTATCTGTAAATTATTTATCATGGTCTTCTATCAGATGTGTATATCATTAACCGCTGGCCATGGAGGATTTAACTTTCACAAAGAAGCCGCAGTAACCTTTGTGTCTGTACAGTGTCTCTTGTGCATCATGGATATAAGTCATGTGATATAGCTGTAATCAGAATATAGAAGGTATTTAAAAAGTGGCCTGATTCCACACATCTGCAGGACTCTTTAGAGATGTTAACAAAANGTACAAAAATTCAGTCACCAGAAATAGATTCCTGGTGTCGGGCAAGACAAATGGTATTTTCTGCCTTCAGCTGCTCCAGGTGGAATATTCCTTGCACTGCAAGCAGTGTGGGATATATTCACTGTAGGGCCAACCATATATTAGTATCTAGTCCGTCATCCCAAGATGTACATACTGCAGCTGCTACCAGGAATCCTGCAGCATGTACTTACTTGCAGAGGATACTGGGCTGTAAGTCTGTGACTTTTATGAAAATGAATCACACCCAACATGCATTGCAGCTTGCAGGAAATGATGTGTCCGAACTGCATTGTATTGGTCTGTATTCAGCCCTTTCATATAATACTGGTTACTGGTTGTAGAAGAAAATGCTCTAAACGGTAATACTGGATTGTGATGAGATCACTTTTAATAGGTGAATATTGATAANCAGTGGTAGATATGGATACCCATGCCCCCTGGATGCTAGTTATTATGGACTGGATCCTGACTTCCACACGGCACCTGAAGTGGAAGTCAAGTGTTTGTCTGGCTTTATGATCTTCTAGCGGTGTAACCTTAGGGTTGTCAGTCACAGTGAATACAGTGATGGCATTCTTTTACTATTTTCTGCTTTTCTTTTACTTCTGAAGAACTGTCTACGGAGACTTTTATACTTATTATCTATATTGCTTTTCTTTCAGGCCTCTATTCATCTGTATGTTGATAGTGTTCACAGTCCTGTGTCTTTGTGGGATCTGTAATAATGTTTGTCGCTTCCGGACTCGACCTACGCCACCATCACCACGAGAGACCCCGTTCATAGATATGAGTGCCCCGCCACCATATAGTGAGGTAGGTCAATCAAGTGTAACACCATTACTGGCATCTAGTTGTGTGATTCGGGAGTCATTATGTAGTAATATTGAGGGAGAAGTTTAGCTTCATAGTATACAGGATTATCAATGATCACCACATCTCCTGCCATATGTTGCTTTACTATTTAGTTATAGACATGTAAGCGTCCAGGGATGACGGGGTTCTGGATAACACAGCCAACCAAATGAAATGTTGACTTATACAGTGTTGTTTAGTATAGAGTCAACATTGTAGCTGATATAGCCACTTCTTATTGGTGATGCACAATCTAATGGTTAAGGGCTGAGAAGTTTGCTGTTCTCTTTGGATAAAATATATAGTATATATTTAACAAAACATAACCAATGTATCTTACTACATGTCTAATTTCTTTCCACAGGTTACGGCTAAGCCTTTCCTTTACCCTCCGAGCACAGCCAGCCCCCCTCCTTATAGCAGTGTGGTGCAAGCAGGCCCAGCCCCACTTCTTTTGGGAGATCAGAGCTGATGGAAAGCATGCTGGAAACTGATCCACTTCTTGTTCACACAAAGACAATGTAATTCAGAGCAATGGGAGTGCCACACGCAGCAGTTACATGAGGAGATATAGCAAAAAGATGTACTGAATGAAACAAGGACTGTAGCAAGGGTTGTATAAAGCCATAGCCATAGGACAGAGAGGAAGAAGGAGAAGAATGCAGAGTAATAGGACAAGTTATAGGAAGATGTATTAGCAGGACTTATAGGAGAGGTTTTATGGAGGGAATCTTATATGGAGACTTAAGAAGAGAAGTTATATTGAGTATTGGCAATGCTTGGGATTAGAGGTAAATAAAAACTATTGGAGGATTTATAGAGAGAATTAAGATTTACACAACTCAGATGTATAAGAAGTCTTTCAGACGTTATGTGAAATAAAAGGAGGACATAGAGTGAGAGGCTATGAGAAGTCATAAGAGAATAAAGAGGTAATACAAGCTATATTAGCTATAACACGAGGAGTGTGGAGAGATGTGTAATAGGAGGCTCTATAGTGAGGTTATGCGGAGGAGTAGGAGCTAAGAGGGGAATATTACACAGTGCTGTAGGAGATGTAGCGTGAGGCTGGATGGGCTAATAGGAGGAGTAATAGGTAGATAATATACTGAGTAAGTAAATGATTTATTTATTTAATTTAAAAAATGTGAAATGTTTAGATTAACTATATATGAGCCGAATAAAATTTGAGCTTTTTTTTAAGAGAGTGGTTCAATTTATTGATTCATGTATGTAAGTAAGTGTGTATGTTTGTAATCGGACTATTAATGGATAATTTGTGGATAGTGGTTGCCTGGCCTTTGCCTTCGAGGCCCTGCAGAAAATCGTTCATTCCTCATACCTAGTATCCTATTTCACAAATTAATTCTCAATAATGTTTCCAATAAGAGAAACTTAAACAAAAAAGGACTTTTTGTGAGTGAACAAACATTTATTATAATTATTATTATTATTATTATTAATAAATGTTATCTGCCTAGGAATATCTCTTGCTCATCCTCTGTTTAATCTTCCTCTTTAGCATCAGCAATTCCACATATAGGATCTTATTAAGTACAGCTGAAGCACATAGCAGCCCTCCGTGCACTGCACCGGCCACACCACTGCTGAACACATCCTGTCCTGTAACACAATTATGGCATAACACACAACATTTTCAGTTATTAACAGATGTTTATATACATAGCATTCTACAATAGCAGTGTTACACATCAGTCCCTGACCCAATGGGGGCGCTACAGTGTAAAATCATTAACAGTTACATATGGGGCAATTTTAGTCAATGAACCTTTTTGCATTTTAATAGTTAAATTGTTAAATAGACCACAGCACCTAAATAGACACACACACACACACACACACACACACTGCTTCCCTGCTAATCTGTAAGACACACACACATTACTTTCCTGCCATTCTGTCCTATATACATACAAGACTTTCCTGCCCTTCTGTTTGATATACACACATTACCTCTCCTCCCTCTTGCCAGATACACACACCTCCATTAATTTCCAGTTCCGCTGCCAGAGACAGGCACATTACTGTTCTGCCTTTCTACCCTATATGCACCCATTACTCCCCAGTCCTCGTGCCAAGTACACACCTACTACTTCCCAGCCCTTCTACCATATACACACACAATACTTCCCNGCCTGTCGGATACACATGTACTACTTCCCAGCTGTTCTGCCATATACACACATTTTACTTCCCAGTCCTCATGCAGATACACACTTATATCTTTTCCCCAGTATACCTTTATCAGGCGTGTATCTGTCCGGTCAGATACACGCCTGATAATCTCTTGCTGTCAGATAGGCACCGACTACAATTTTTATTCCTTCCAGATGCCATTACTTTCCTGTTATAATCTCCAGTTCAGTTATGGCCTGTTTATATACAAGCTGGACCAGTCTCTCACCTGTCAGGTATAACCCGGGAACTGTAGTGTGGGATCTCATTTTGCTGATAATATCACACTGGTATCTGCTGCAGTTCTGTTCTGCACTATACATGGATCCCTGAGGTGCCCGTAGGTAATACTCATTACTCACTGGAGTGGCGGCTTCCATGTATTCAATCTGTGTGAAAGAGCAGATAGTGAGAACCACTGGCCTNTGTTCTTTTATACACTATACAGCAGTGTCACTGGACCAGGCTCAGTTCTGGAGTTGATGGATAATGCCAGAAAAAAGTTACACTTGGGAAATGTCAGGGGGTGTGGCATAATTGTATTCATTGCATGCAGGGAGAATAGTTTTCTTTTGCTGATTGTACACACTGACCAATTCCACTTTTATACTTTTATTAAATTAAACATCATGGATGGTATTTCAACACTTTACCCTTAATTCCGAGTTCCCCCTATNGTCTGTGCATTATGATTGGCTTGTGTGCACATACACATTTCTGTGCTTCCTCATTGGAATGCATTCCACCCCATCCAGATTTCATTGAAATGACATGGAATTGACTTGCTGTATCAATGCAAACTGATTCAGACATCTGCACTGACATTATATTCCATTTGCAGGAGGCTATGCTATGGTAGACTATAAGGATAGAGCCTTTACGAATAGGCTCTGAGGACTGGATCCAGACATATGTACTATTGAATCTATTAGTATAATGTTACGAGTGGGCAAAATCATGTTTGATTTAGTGCAATTCCATTTTCTAGAGTAATTTGGTTTGTCGTTTTATACTTCCATATCATGATTTAAGCCTCGATGGCTTTNTGATTCTTTCGTATGGACTCATACTTTGCCTTCAAGTTGAGGAAACTCCTGTATAGCTCTGTCAACCATTCTTTCTGCCAACTTCATCTTCATGCTGTGGTATTCGTCACCTCTGTGCCGTGGCTTCTGCCCACTCCACTGACAGAACCAGTTATAGGGAGCCATGGTTAGTAACGTCATACAGGAGTTGCCTACAGAAGTGTGTAACAGTAAGATCTTATAAATAGATAGTGGGCAGTACAATATGTATTTCAGACCTTTCCTATTCTGTAACTGCATACCTGGAATAATTTACTCCCTTGGGAACTGTCATATTGATCCTAAAAATCAATATACATCTTTATTTACAAAGCCCACAGAGCAGAGTAAGCAGCATTAAATAGGAATTTAGTTTTCCTATGTTATTGTAAATTCAGATATGGCATGTGCCTCGTGCTGTGAAGAATTGAATGAAGAGGCTCTCCTTGGTTACCTTAACATACAGCCACCACTTGATCGCTTAAATATAACCAAAGTAGACAACAGAATCAGTAGTACATTAAGGAGCATGACAACAGAAGTGGTACAATGGCTAGCGCACTGACCCGATACAATATCAGTGACAAAGGCGAGTGACCCTTGTCGTCTCTTTAACTCAAAATTCAGTGCAGAAGAGNATATCCAGCCTGCCAACATGAATGGCTGGAATGTCAGAGCATGGGACCTTTATACTGGGGCTGGGACTGCNGGCTTGGTTTAACACAGCTCACAGCATCCCTGCTGCTGCACACCTACCAACATTTGTCTGGGGCAAATACGGGACAAATAAGCCACACAAACCCTTTAATGTAAAAAAAAAAAAAAAAAAAAACCTAAAACAAAACAAATTAATACCTGTTTTGTCCCATTATCGAGATATTATAGTAGGCAGGTGTGACAGCGGGACTATCAACCAAAATCAGGGATGTCCCACTGTAATAAGTACAGTTGGGGGTATGCTACTGAGTAACAGTCGAGACACTTTCAAATTATAAGCAACTTTCTGGATATCATAAATATTATATCGATTACAGCAGATACGTTTCTTAAACATAACATTCATAGCAACTGAGGATTTGAAATATTACCTGCTAGGCAACCAATTTACTACATGTATGATAAAGCAACCACTGATATTCATCTGGGCTGAAGCTAAGGGAGGTAGCCTGCCAAAATGTCACTTAGAGAGACCTGACATGCCTGATGAAGAGACCTGAGTAGTCTCGAAAGCTCACATTTTAACATCATTGCTTTTATTTCTGTTAGCCATTAAAAGGTATATTTGCAAGATTGCTATTTTTGTTTTCCTCATTGAACAACTAAATTAATGTTCTCACCTGTTATAATGTTCCACCTACGCCACCTACTGGTTAATATTATTACTGCAGCTGTCCTCTGTGCATACAAACCTGCTGCTGGGAACTGGAGCAATCACAGATTTAATATCTTGTAGAAGAAGTTAAGCAACATAATTTAGATAATGATTTAGCTATATGATTTCTTATATATAAATCTTTAAAATATAAAAATCCAAACATATGTGTATGTTGGTCCTACTTACCTGGGTGTCTCAGACTGTAAGTAGGATCCTTAGCAGATGGGAAAGTGATGAACATTGGTGGTATATTATCACATATGTCTTCCAATGATGAAGACTTGTATTTCTCCATCCTGTAATAGAAGTAACATTATCCATAATTCCATAAGAATTTAGTTTTATTTTATACTCCTTATGTAATCTAATGATTTTCATAGATTTTCTTTTCACTAGGGGTTGAGGATGGGCAACATATGGAGGGGGCAGCGACGTTTGGAGGAGGCACAACCATCTTTACAAGATGTGGTTTGCCCAGAATGGAATGAGGCAGCTTCCACCAGTTATCCATGGACAACCGACCTTAGTGATCAATGGTCAGAGGTTGGTGGATTGTAGGGAGGCACACTGAGTAAAACAAGGGGGTCTCTGTTACTTACCAAGCCTCAGATAGATTGGTTTTGATTGATAACACCAAGCCAAGATTAGCAATGATGTTCAAAATAATGGGCAGGGAGGATCGCAGGTTTGAAATATAACAGAGCAGATCATCTGCAGAAGCAGTGATCTTCCTAATTTTATTCCCCACCATTGTTCATACCCTGAAAGGCAGGTCAGACGGTAAGATGCAGAGCTGAGGGTTCAGGGCCACATTAAATAATAGGGGAGACAGACGGCACCCCTTGTGCACGTAACATGTGTACTGGAGTGCTGCGCAGGCCATTCACCAGTAACCTGGTAGAGGGAGAGTTGTAAATATGATACAAGCATAGGAACTTATCCCCAAAGTCACAGATTCCAAAGATGGAGCACAAAAAGCAATCTGTTTGAGCACCTTTTTGGCATGAATTCCAATCTCTTTATTTATTTTTATTTAATAGATTTTGGAAGAATTATTACTCAAGTGACAGCAACTTAAATGAATATGTTACCATCTAAATGGTGACCTTATTGCTATGTGTTCCTTTACAGTCACAGGTACAGTTATCAGCCACTTAACCGGGTTGGATTTATAGTAATAACCTTTATAAAAGACTCACAGGTCGTTGAGATCAATCTCCTTATATATCCAAAGATTGGTTGATTTCAGCCCCAGCTCATCGCTTGTTCCTCTTAGACCAACAAAGACTAAGAAGCAGCCCATTCCATACTGCAAGCTGGACAGGAGTGACTCCACTTCTAGGGGGAGAGGAGAGAAAGGAGCTCATTTCAGGTTTAAACATTGGTAAGCAGAATGATAGTCATAGCTACACTATGACTATATAGAGAAAAATTTCTAAGGGTCTCACTTAACATAGCAATACACAGAAACTCTGCATTATATGGGAAACCTTGTAATGACTCATCTACAACAGCAAAAGGTGACGCTGAAATTCAGATAAGAAAAACTGTTACACATCACCCAGGTCCAGGCTGGTACCGGTGGAGCATGTTGTGGAGATTATTTTCTTGCCAGACATTTGCCTATTTATATAGAAATATACTACAGCACGAGTAACATGTCATGCACATCTTCTAAATGATTTAAATGACAAATCTACACATCTATAGTGACTATGGACCAGATCCAGACCTTACTAAAACACTTTACTTTTTGCACGCTAGGGGGCAATATACTTTACTTTTGCAGAACTCATATACTGCATAGCTTTATATATAATTTAGAAAATATAGTTGAGATGAGAAACTTCACCTCTACACTAGTTCTGCTTTCACAGTTTATACTTGCATCCCCTGCAGTTCAATGTTTGATTGCGCCATGATCTACGCTTGCACCTATTTTACCCTTACTCCCAAACTTTAGATCAGCCCCAAGATGTCCATCGGTGGAGCAGGAAGGGGTGTAGTGTGTATTGATTATATGCACATTGGGAAGGGGGACCTATGCTATTGTGTGTGATGGCAAATAGCAATCACATGGCCCATCTAGTCTGCTCATTCAATTCACCCATCCTGGGCAGCAACCTTTCCCAAATTCCCTGCAACACCCCAATTCACAACCACACACATAAACTAGGGCTGTGAGGCACAAGTGCTAGCCACTGAGCCACCATTCTGTCCCTGAGCCACCTTGAAGCCTTTACATACTATTCTTCTGCACCAACCTCATGTTAAGTAAGGGCGCTGTAGATATTGTAAGGCAGGAGAAGTAGATTCCCATATGCACAAGACTCTGTATTTTATGGCCTTCTAGTCGCAGATTGCTGTAGGTCCTTCATGCAAAGATTCAGAGGGGGGAAGGGGGGGGGGGAATATATTATTGTCTTACCTGGGGCTGTTCTGATATCTGGAGGCAAAAGTTTCTGATAGGTGTTAAAGATACCAGCATCGGATATGACTACTGGAGCATTAATACATATCTCTTCATCCTTTCTCTGTACAGTCACACCTATAGAGGAAATATGAAATGCCACCTTCATTTTCAAGACGTCTAATGCAATGTATTGCAGTTCTTTATTCCAGTTTCTTCATTCTCAGGTTTGGTTCGCTGCTGCGACTGCCTTTTTCTCAACACAATTGTCATTGTCTCAGACAAGAGGGCTCCCTGACAGTGCTAAAAGGTAAGCATTTCCCAATTTTCCACTAACCCTCCCCCCTTACACTACCTTAACCCTAACCTTTATTACCCGCTGCCTAATTCCAAACTTCGCCTCCCTGCTACTTAACCCTAACACTGCCTAACCTTAACCCTCCATTCCCTGCTGCCTAATCCTAACCTTCTCCTACCTGCTGCCTTCCCCTTCCTTGTCCTGCACCAGCAGCTGCCATAGTATGAAATCCAGCATACTACTCCATTCAGAAACACAACATACTAAATCGAAATAGAAACAGCCGACTGCATCCCTGTATTCTCACCTATAGCTCTGCCATTTTCCAGCAGTACCCGGGTAACTGGGGCCCGTACAAGCACTCTTCCTCCCGCACGCTCGATAATGGGAATCATATGGAAGGCAATTTCACTGCTCCCTCCCCGAGGGTACCAAGCGCCTCTCTTGTAGTGATGGAGGAGGAGGGCATTAATCATGAAGCTGGAATCATTGGGAGGAACGCCTGTAAAGGAAAGTAGTAATTGTATTTAATCACACGTAGTAAGGTTTTTGACAATAGAAGGTGTGATACCCCAGGAGCACCTTTATTAATTATTTCTATGTGACTATAGAAGCAGGACCCAGAGATTCCTGTCATCCGAGATAATACCCCGGACTGCCTGCAGAAAGAAGCTACGCATCATCCCGGTTAGCATGGACCAACCTTATGGGAGACGCTGGAGAGAGACTGTGTGGAGACTTCATAGGAGCTGGCTGAGGTCTGGACGAACGCCGAGAATATAGGCCACAGCGGTTCCGGAGCACAGGAGATCAGGTTACTGGGTTCAAACAGGGACAAAAACACTACCACTAGCTAAGAGAGAGGGGAGTAATCAGAGAACTGGTTGCCCAGAAACCCCCCTTATTGTTGTTGTATTATATGCGGGTTATATTAAGTATTAGGAGCTGACACACTGTATAATGTAAATTAGTGGTGTGAGATGGCATTCTACAATGTGTGCGCTATATCAAGATTTAGGAGTGACACGCAATATACATTATATAGTCCCATTCCCAGACACTAATCTATCCTATAATATATATCAGTATTGTATGTTCCTTTACAGAGTATGAAATACCCAATATGTACTTTATATAGTGTGTCTACTCCAGATATCATGGGGCTGGGCATGGTGCACTATATAAAGTACACATTAAGTATATAGGGGATAAGGCTATATACCCAAATATACACCTGACAACTAATATACTCAATATATACTGTATATAGTGCACCATCTCCACAGCATCATACATGCTTTAGAAACCACCCTTCCAAAATCCTGCGTTCGCTCCTGAAAGACTACCCTAAATCGTTAGATCATTCTATAGAGATTTCTCTGCCATCTTGTTCTGTGGAGACTTCTCCACCATCTTGTCAAGACGGTAATGGTACTTATAGAACCGCATAAAACACAGTGTCTGAGGGATATGACATTTCAGCCAAAGTAGGTAATATTTGGTTTACTCTATGAAATCAAGTAAGAGAGCAAGTAAACGCCAATGAGGTAATAATTTCATCATACAAATAAGCCGCAGCGAAGACAAAAAGAGGAACCATTTCTTTTAAGCTTGGAATGCCTATTACCAAAAGTCATTTAACTGAATGCATTTATATGTCAGCAACTCTGACTAGACGCACATTAAAACTTTAGGGGCAAAACCCTTTCAAAAGAGTCTGGGGAACTTATTTACTGCATGCAGTGCATTCATTATGATTGATTATGAATGAATAGGAATGTTTAGAATTTGTTATTAAGATTTCCATCTAGATTTACAATTGTTATTATTATTGGTGAATAGTAAAACTATTAGAGTAAAGAGATAGTATATAAGTACAAATAGATAGAATATTTACTGATTTAGTAATAATTATAACTTTGTTCTTAAGTTCAGTCAGAAAGATAGTGAACCTTATTTTTATAATGAAATTGTGTTAGTATTTGCATTTCTTTATCCATTGGGGGTCTCTGTCCCACCTGCCTCGCTTTTGGGTGAGATCAGCACAGGGGCAGAAGAGAGCTACAGAAAGAACCACCAGGAGCACCAGTGGCGACCTTCACAATGGGTACCTTCCACATACTAATAGCAAGAAGTTCTATAGTTGTCATTCATCCTATATGTAAGTTTTTGGGGTATATTTACTAAGCAGTGAGATTGCAGTGACATTGGAAAGTGGGGATGTTGCCCATAGCAACCAATCACACTAGAGAAATATACACCTTTGTGTTTATTTATAGGGAAATACAATAATCAGTGTTTGATAACTCACTCTAGTCTTCCCTGTACTTTGACATGCAGGTAACATGTCATTTTCCACTATCAGCATTAATTGATTTATCAGAAATGTAATCAGCAATGAAATAAACTAATTTTACATGGTTAATGGACAACCACAAAACACTACAGTAAGATATAAGTTGCGATAGGCGTGAGATTGAAGAAGTGAACAAGGCATGGAGCAAGGTTGTTATCGAGTCTGAGGGCCTGACCCAGATCTAAACATGCGACTGGTGCCCATCCATCTACACGCACATCTGACTGCAGCATCACAAGAGGAACGTCCTCGTACACAGATAACTCTCAACTGTCTTTTGGATTGAAGGTACAAAGTATTTTGTCCGAACTAATTGAGTTATCAGTCAAATAATCTAAGCATCAATAAACTAATTATGAATAGCAATATTTCCAGTGTATTACTATGAATATCTGCTTATGTTAAGATAAGATAAAGACACAAAAGGAATTTTGCAGTGAATAATACAGGAGGTCCTGAGGACTAAACTTGTAAATGATTGCTATGAACATTGCATTTTATGAAATAAAAATAATGAGATACAACACAGAACTTAGATAATTATCTAGATAGTAGATAATTCTACAGAATGCATTGTCACAGGTATTGTGGAGGGGGTACTTACTGCAGACATGTAATACTTAATTACATTAAATACATTAATAGTATTAGGCCGGATATAATGGTTCAGTTTATCTGCATGATCTTCAAATACAGAATGCATGTGCATCTTCACCAGTCTGCTATAGCCTACTTCAGGTTTGTTATACAAAGTGCACAGAAATTGATGAAGTACAGAAAGCTGGATAGGTACGCATGTAGAGGATACCTATATAGTTACTTAGAAGGTAGTCACACTTATGATTGAAGCCCAGCACCATAGAAAGTGTAAATACTTATACTAGGTTTCAATGGGTAGCAGTGTATTTAGATTATTTAGCATGGGTAACAGAGGAATACTATAGCTCTGGAACCAGCCAGTATGCTTATGTATTTTATTTTAAAGAATCCCTATTATATATTAACTCATTATCACGTCTGTTTACCTTTTCTTAGTATTGTTTTACATTGATAGTTATTACATTTGTTCCATGTTATATTATTATGAAGGACACCAAATATCAAGTTAGATGTTTTACTAACCATAGAAGAGATAGCTGAAGACAGTCTGTAGCTCTTTATTGCTGGTTAAGCCTTCCACTATATGTTGGTGACTGGACTCTGCTAGCTGGAATACAGGGGACAATCGGTGGAGGAGGCCAGAGCGCAGGAGAAGAAGCGACATATACTGAGGCATGATCTTCAGCATTGCCAGCAGCGGCACATGACGTGCTACCTTCTGTCAACGGGAACAGCAGAAAGATTTATTACAGAAACATTCTGGCCAATATAATTGTTTTTATACACTAATATAAGTGTGCATTTTACGTTTTCCCTGAATACTAATACCATTTACTAAAATGTAAAAATGTTGCTTCTTGTCTATTTGACACATTTTACTTATCTTTACTCCTTTATAGTGGACACTTTTCTAAGCTAGTAATATATTAGAGTGGAATCATTTCTCATTTATTCGATGTCCCACTGCTCTTAAAAACACGTTTTCAATATGATAATTATGCATATTAATAGTAAAACCCCCCATGAAATATAATTCCTGTACCTGAGGTGTTACAACAATAACTATTTCTGACCTTCATCAAAGCAGTGAACTTCTCGATGGCTTCTTCTTCTCCTGGAAACTGCTTCTTCAGTGCATCTGGAAACTCTGTCTTTCCTGCATAAATTCTATATACTTTGGGGCCTATTATGACCGAGTCATACTGGTTCCCCAAACGATTCCACTGAAGTTGTCCCTCAGTTAACTGGTCCATGATCACTCGTAGCATTCCTCCTTCATGCATTTGCCCCACATAGTGAAGTCCTGTCCGATGTCAGAAAATGGCATTAAAAAAACCATTAATGTTATATTAGTTGTGATAATCTGTTTTAGAGAGCACACTATATACCGTTCTGCCATTATTACATAGATCATAAAGCTATACTTTATATAGATCTATCAGTTCTATTAGACATAAGTCTATATTACCAAACTGACTTCTAATCAATGGCTGGTTTTAAGAGCAGGTTGGTCCAGTACCAGTATTTTGTGAGGTTTGCATTCCCACATCTACTCACCCACATCAAACTCGTATCCGTGCTCTTGAAAGGTGTGACAGCTGCCGCCAGCTTGGTCATGCTGTTCTAGGACCAGAACCCTTTTTCCTGCCTTTGCAAGCACAGTGGCCGCTGACAGTCCGCCAACCCCACTGCCAATAACCACTGCATCCAGGTTAGGAGGGATCTTGTCCTGGGAGAATCCTGCACTAGACAAAGGGAAGTGTGAGACATAGAATTACTGAAAGTGTAAAGACACTACGCATTGGACACTGCAAAATTGCTTTACTGCATCAATATAAAACTTTAAGGGAGCATTACATACAACTCACCCCATCATGGGCAAACTGAATTAAACATAAATGAACATTCACTCTCACTCCTGATCTAATGATGATAAATATAAATATGTGGGACATCTCATAGGCAAATTCAGGGGGGTTTCTGGTTGCCCAGAAATCCCCGTTGCTGTATTATATGTGGGTTATATTAAGTGACGCGCAATATACATTATATAGTGCCATTCCTGACACAAATCTATCCTATAATATATATATATATATATATATATATATATATATATATATATATATATATATATATATATATTGTAATATATGCAGGTTGTATTAATGGTTTGGAGATTACACAATAAAAAAACAGTATGACTACTATATACCCAAATATACACCTGACATCTAATATACCCAGTTTATACTTTATATACTGCTCTTTATATGAATATATATGAAAATATATGGAAACCCCCCTTCCAAAATCCTGCGTTCGCCCCTGCATCTAATCCCACTTACCTTGTTTAAGTACTTTGTCTCTGCTCCTCTTATTGGTGACTAGAGGTCTTGGGGGGTACACACAGTCTTCCTGGAACACACTCTCCCTTCCATTATAATACCACAGGTATAAATATAGAGCAAGGAGGCAGGGGAGAGAGAAGAGCAGGATCCACAGCACCATTATAGCATGCAAAGTGCAATAGAGTGTATAACACACTTCACATATACAGAATGCAAACACAGGGACACATGTATACAGCACACTGAACAAGTGCACTGTCACTATTGTACACAATCAGATGTTCTGCATCCACATACACACTGTTACAGGCACCCTATGGTCACACACTGCACACACTCCAGAATGAACTTGTGTATAGATATCCACACATATCCCCACATACACTGACTGCATTACACTGTATTGGAGCAGTATGTGATTGGGAATTACACAGGACAAAGGTTCATTCTTATCACAACAATCCAAGAGAACTGCTAGCAATGCCACTCCCCATGACTAGCTAATGCGGGGACAAATGTTCCCTGTATTACTTCTACAATCCCTCTTCTTTAAGCATATACATGAAATCATTTGCTCTTCCAGCTAATGGGAATTACCACGTTCATGTAGCTATTTGGTTGAACACAACCTGCTGCAAATTTTATATAGTCTGGCAGAATAAATAATTTCATAGATGTACACTGAGCTGTGCTGTGATTACAAGGGCCTATGGCAGTGGTTTTCAAGATTCCTTAGTTCGAGGCACCCTTAGGGTCACTATATTTTCTCAAGGCACCACCAAGTCACAATAATTACCCAGCAGTCCCATTGTTTAAGTTCATTAAGTTTTTGAGTCAAAATAATGTAATAACTATTTAGGTAAACACAGAAATACTTCAGGTTGACATCGAATCTTGTAAGAAGTGTGACAATAAGCAACGCTAGCAATGTACCTCCACTCCAGAAAACACATTCCGGTTTGGTGTGGTCAGAATTACTCCTCACGATTCTCAATGTTACTCCTCAGTTTCTTATCCCCTCCCTCCTCCCTTCCTTTTTCCTTTCTTTTTGCCAGTTTTCCTTAACTTCTCTCCCTACTGTATGTTGTTTGGCTGATCCAGATCACGCCATTGTTTAGGTAAATGCTACCTGTTCACTTATCACATGCATATCTCTTGGTGCACTTATTCTGATATTGCTTGAGTTAAGCTCACCAAATTTAGTTCCCTTGTGTGAATGTTCAGAATGTGAAACTGACTGCCTTTGTTTATTGATTTATGCTGTTTGTACTGATGAACTGTAAATAAAGAATATATACCGGTATATGTCAGAAATCCGGTGAATGTCGACATTCACCGAGTGGCTTGGTGAATGTTGATAATATTGGCTAAATACTCTTATTTCTGACTTTCACCGGTGAATGTCGACATTCTCCATGCACTAATGGTGAATGNTGAACGTGTCCCAGATTTATATGTTGTTTCTCCGTAATTCAGTCGCGATAAATAAAGGAA
>JABWIB010003298.1:0-14796 GCA_016617825.1 Platyplectrum ornatum | reverse complement strand
TATATACACACACTCACACACACACGCATATATATATATATATATATATACACACATATATATATATATAAAGAACAGTAATTATTCATTAATACTTGGTACGATATACAGTACATAGGGCAGCTAAAAATTGTAGGATATCACATATATAAGAAGTGGGTATTCCATTACAAGGAATTATGTACTATTATATCACTACAATAACATGTCACAGAGAACCTCACTCGCCAGGCTGGGTAAGAGAATAATAAACCCCATATTGTAGTGACTGTAGTAGTATTAATGCCATATTCTCCATCATTTCATGACTTGTTACACTTTGGGGTGTGTCAGGACATTATACACCTTATTATAAATATATTTGTCACTGACATCAGTACTGAGAAGCACAGAGGCGCTGTTGTCCCTCTGTTGTCACCGGCTGTGGATCTGTCTGCAGCAATGTTATAGAGGGCATATTCTGGACAACTGAATGCTGAGTATGGGTTGGAGGGATTTTTTGGGCCAGAACCAACTGTTCCATTCCTGTTACAGGATGTGCAGCACTTATTCACAATACAGAATAGCGCTGTGAGGAGCTATCGCAGGGGTAGAACTGGTGCAGCCATTGAACAACCCCATGGGTTGCAGGAACACTCAGGGGCCGATTCTATGCCGCTTTGCGCAAGGGAGAAAATTCATGTCTTTTTACCTAGCGGCTCACAGAGCCCCCTCGCCTATGTAAACTGGACCAGGTGGACAGCCCTGATGATGTCATTATTCCAGACTAACCAGTACTGTCACCCTGGTGGTCTCCTATACAAAGCTATAAAATGACACATTCCAAGGACAGAAAATAATAGGAAAGATGACAGAGATTCAGCCCGGGCATATTCTCAACTTCACCAAGTAAAATGAATGACACAGTCATGTTTATGATGAGTAGTATTTAAAGAAGTTATACATAGTAACAAAGTAATAAATAAGTAATACATAATAAAGGCACAGGATAGGGGTACGTGTTACATATCATACAATGGAGCAGCCAGGTTGTATGGTAAAAGTGCTCAGTGCTCTGTATGATCCAGTCACACAGCAGTGTTAGTAGCAGAAATTGAGGTAGTTAGTTATTGAGGTAGTAATTAGTAGTAATTAGAAGTAGGGTAGAACATTTTAAGTAGGTTAATTAACTTGGTAAGTTTTAAGTGAGTTTTAAGGGAGCACTCATATCGTGTTCATAGCACTATACATGATTGCAATACAATGTAGAAGTAGTAGAACAGTAGTATGGGGAGATAAGTCATGCATTTGACCCTCAGCTATTACATCTTTATAGAACACTATAACTTATAACATTCACATTTTAGATCCCTCTCTGTTAGCAGCTACAGTGTGACTTACCACAGTCAGAGTTGATAGAAGGGACAGCGACAGGCATTGAGATCCCAATATGTATATGAGACAGTAGCTTGGGAGCTTATTACAAAAAGCAGAAGATACCTGGAATGAAAGAGGAGGATAAGGTTAACACTTATATATATGTAATACTTTATATGTAATAGTCTTGTATAATGTGGTGTTATACGCACAAAAGACAGCAATATATAAATCTCACAGACACTGGCATGTGTGCTTCTTACCCGTGCATTGTACCCAGAAGCCACCAATCTGCATAGTGGATGTACATGAAGAAATCCCTTATACTATAAACACCATCCCCTCCCTATGCCCCATGCACTATGACTAGTAAGAATCAGAGTAGTAACAGGGCCCTAACAGAAGTATTGCTTTTCTATGGAATCATTTCAGTATACTGAGGAACATATTGTTCACTGCAGGTCAATCGTTTTGGGAATAACCCACTAGAAAAATGCATGCCGATTTGAGCATGAGCAAGTTCTGATATGAAACACCAGGGTGTTAAATACATATTTTAATATATCATATTTGCATTCAACAAATACAGAGATATTCTGAAGAAAGACACCCTAACGGACAGCATATATCCCCTCTCTGCAGGCTATCCCTAACCCTAATCTTCTATTAACCAGCCATTTGTCTGCAGCCTAACCCTTATTTAACCCTTCTACACTCCATCCCTTACCCTAACCTTCCCCTCTACAGGGTCTGATTGACAATGGGGCTACATCCCCTAGACTCCATTGTCAAAATGCTGATTGTACTGTAGCTAATGATATCAGTGTGCTTAGGTGGCCCACATATAATTGACCAACACACGCAACAGTAGTCACACTCACACATCAATGGCCATCCAATAGGTCTTTCATCAATTTTAGTCCCAGGCCCATGTGGCTCTTATTTCGGCCCTTCCCCTTTTTTTGCTCCATGCTTTCCCCATAGCCTGAACCTAACCCTCTCCCTATATCCTCCGCCGCTACAAATGTTGTTTTTACATCATTCACTTTCCCACATGCATTTTCCTTTTCAACACTATGAAAACATATGATTAGAGACCTGCTCTATAGAATTAGAGAAGGTTGGGGCTAGATAAACTCACTGCTCAGCACTGGAACTTTTGCTTTGCAGGAGTCGTCAAATTTGGCTGTTTCAATTTATGAATTAAATTCATGCTCCATCCCGTGTTTGCATTGTTATACTAACCTCCCTAGTAATGTGTCCATTCAGGGTATCAGGAAAGTGTTTGTTGGGGTAATGAATGGGACATATTTGTGTATACTTACCCATTAGTTATAAAATATCTGATTGAAATCTGAATGATCTGATTGTATCTGTGGGCATCGCTTGGAGTTATAGCATGTAGCACTGGCTATAGGAGAATCATACTGAGGGATCATAAAGCTGTTTTTGTGGCTTCCAGTTTCTTGGGTTCTGCCCCTCTCTCCCTATCAGGAATTATTTTCCCTATGGGAGCAGAGTCTGGAAGAGTCTTTATTCATGTGGCCACATGTCTTCACATCTGAGAACATTTTCCCTTGTATCTCCAATATCTCCATGTTCCTGAGATAGGCTTAATGGACTGGAACTTCCCTGTCACTTACCTCTCAGGGTTCTAGCAGCTTACGCCCCTTACGCGGATTAGTGATATGCACAACCACTGACTGCACAAACCGGGGCGGACCTTGCCTCATTTCATTAATTTAAATGGTCCCCTGGCAGTAATGTAACATTGTGCTATGCACTTGCAATTCCAACTGGCCACATCTGGAGCACTTCCAGTAAAACTGCCAGACTTCCTAACTCTGTATGAGGAGTCGCCAGAGGATGAGATCCAGGATCTGGTCCTATGGTCAGGAGCGGCAACAGAAATCTTGGGGCCACAGTACACCCAGATTTTTGGGACCCCCCTCAATAATAATAACACTAGTAACAGGGCTCCCTGAAGCTTGGGGCCCGTCACAGCTGTCCCCCTTGTCCTCCCTGTCACTGGCCCTGTCCATGGTATTAAAGTTTTGGTTCTTCTGGAGAACTTTGATAGCTGCATTTTATCCAAGGTTCTGTTTTTGTTTTATTTTACTCTGATAAGGGCACACAAATGGTTTAGGGGTTTGAAATTGAAAGTTTACAGTATAGGCATCCACCACACACCACACTATTGAGACTGCTGATTTGTCCCCACTTTAACTGAGGGCAGATGAGAATCAAAAGTCTGAGGCAAATGGTTTCCTATACGCTGGCATGGAAGGCTGTATCCAGCAAGAAATTGACATTTCAAATGCAAGATCAGAGTAAGTCTCTGTCAAGTCCATAATTAGACATTATTCACAGTATTCTAGGTGGCAAACAGAATAAACACAGGGCGCTTATTCACAATATGAAAGACTGTTGATGTAATANATTTTATAATATGCAATCCATAGGCATATGTGGTCTAGGCTTAAAGAAAAGAGATAGATATTGGACTATACATATATACATGTAGTGAATAGATTGTAATCTACTTGACAGCTGTCAGAGCACTCTTCATTGCCTGCCATGTTCTCTCCTTCCCCCTTTTGTAGTAGTTTTTTAGTATTGATAACTAAGGTTTAGGGCTCATAGGCCCAATTCAGTTAAGCTCAATGTGCATTCTGCAAAATGTATTGCGATGTTTACATTGACACCTTATGCGCCCTTCACATCCTTTTCTCTGCAGTCAATGAAATCAGGTCCATAGGCTGGGTGGCCAGTGCTGTCTAAGCTGCAAGCCACTGACTGCCTAGAGTGGACACTCCTGGTCGGCCTTCTGTGGGGTAAGGGTGGACAACCAGGGCTGGCAACAGAAATCTCGGGCCCAGTACACCGAGATTTTTTGGGGCTCCCCTCAATACTGGTAACACTAGTGACGGCGCCTCCCCAAAGCTCAGGCCCGTCAAAGCTGTCCCCCTTGTCCCCCCCAGTCGCCGGCCCTGTGGACAACAGCATTACATCTACATGAGCTGCGTCTCTGGGGGAAGGTTAACACATACACAATATTTCAGCAGTGATTTCATATCCTTTGCACTGCATATGACGTGTGACTTCCTAACGTCATGGAATGTCAGCCCCTGGACTTAGACATGACCTGACGCAAATGGTTTGACGTCCTCATTGTACATTAACTACGTGCCTCCATTCATTCCCTGTCACAACCCCCTCAGATCGCGATCCGCTACAGCTTCAGACTGTGCGCCCCTCATTTCTGAGCATGTGCAGTAAAAGACCACGCACAGGAACGTCACGTCAGGTGACATACGCTCACCTCTGGGTCAACCCCATTGTCTTTAATAATAGGCCATTCATTCTATGCTACATTGTCACATATGAGAATGCATTGTAAATGATATTATGTCTGACATGGCAAACAGAAAACTAGGGAAATTATCGGTAACAAGCAAGAAAAACTTGTACTGAATTCAAATGAGCACATACATATACAAATACTGTATACTGTAAATACAGGTGGAACACTAATTCACTCAGCACCTTCATACATACAAATATATAGATAAATATATTTACTTATAAACATCCCATACAAAAAATAATGCATGTATTATACATATGATTAGACATAAACATAAGTGCTCTGACAGGTACATAAACAGACAGAAATAACATCACCTTATAGACACACTATTACACAAGCTTACACACACATACTATAGCCACCTACCCTGGGTAAGGATTTCAGCATATAGAGGATTTGGGGTGCCTATGTTGTGCTCTATCTCTGATATATCTCTTATCAGCCAGCTGTGGCTCAGTTTAGAAACTGCTGGCTCTTAAAAGGGTAACGCCACTCAATGGGACAACCAGTGCGAAGGGGGACCTAAGGGGGTACTGTGACATGCAACGTAGAAACAATTCATTGCTGATAAATTCCATGTTCAGCTATTTAACCGTTGTCCAATTTCATTTTATTTACTTACTTTTAATTACTGCAGGAATCTGCAACATGTATTGTTTCTCCATTAATATTTTAGCATTAAGGATTTCAGAGAAACACATTATAGCGCCTATTCATGCTGAAAATATACTATCAGTATACATTTCAGTATCTTCAATGTGTTTCCATGTGTCAAATAACCTGTGAACCTTCATAGAAATGTAATGGGCCTGCATCAGAGATGTGCAGTTACCTGTGTTACAGGCGGATGCGCAGCTACAATGAGCACTGCACATGCCTAGAAGGGAGTGAGCACAGGAAGATGGCCGCACTGTTGTCCATCAACCTTCTCTGTGCTAGTGGAACAGGGAGTTGCACCACGCCAGGTGATGGTGTAAGTTATAGATGCAGGACATTTTCTATTGGAAAATTACCATTTTTAAAAGTATAAAAACTGTGTCTACTTTTTATTTATTTTTCATAAATTATGTTAAAAATAATAAAGAAATAATAACAAACAAATAACAAAAAATATATATGATTTGTTTCTTTTTAAACACCATGATAGTCACGGTATACAGCTACTAGACTCATTGCAAAAAATCATTCAATGGGTTTGTAATGCATTCATTTAAAAACAATTTAAATACATACTCTGTAGAAGCTGCAGCCTCTGGGCCAGATTCAGATTTACACTCTCATGACCTACACTCATGACTTAAGCTGGCCATACACTATAAGATAAATTGTTCCAATCGAAAGATTTTTCAAGAGTGGGTAAAACCATGTTGAATTGCAGGGGAGGTAAAATGAATGTCAGTGTTTGCATGCAGGGAGAATACTTTATTGTTACATGTTGCACACAGATACTGACCAGCGTTACTGTTACACTGTTATTACACTTGTGCTGGAAACATCATCTCTCACCTGTAATACTGATTGCAATTAATTAAATTTGCCTCCCCTGCAATTCAACATGGTTTTACCCACTCTTGAGAAATCTTTCGATTGGAACAATTTATCTTATAGTGCATGGCCAGCTTTACACTCTCATGGGCAAAACCATGTTGAATTGCTTACTATAATGTACATAGACTATTAAAATAGAAGATCGCTGTTGTCCTGCCTCGCTCGCTGATCTCATTATAATCATGTGGATACCTTAGTATCCATTAAAATCCCTCTCTACATATATTAATACTACTCTGGCAGCAATTTATAGAGGATTATGTGTTGTCACGTTGATATTGCTGCCTTAATCCTGAACTGGTTTTTATATTCTGTAACAATGACATCTGTTATAGTAAGAGCTATATTGGTCGGGTTTCAAATGCTTCACATGTTCTCCTCATGTGTACCACAAACCTCTGAATTGATATAAGGTCTAGTATTTAGGTTGTACAATGGTTTATGAGTAACTGTTGTTTTACTATTAGTGAAAATAAATGTCCTCCTATGTATTTCTGTATACATTCCATAATCTAGCTATTTCTGTGGAGATCAACCTAGAATCACCATCATATAGTTTTAATAATAATGAAATGGAAGGTATTTTTAGACTTGGGCGAACATCTGTGAACTCTAATTTTATTTGAATGATCTTTACCTCCCCAGCAATTCAACATGGTTTTGCCCACTTGTAACTTTACACTTTACTTAACACAACTGCATTGCCGTTCATAGCAGACCAAGGACATGAACTGAAAGCAGACTTGACGCTTAGGGGTATATTTACTAAACAGTTGGAATGGACAAGTCTCGCGGTCCCAGTGTACTAGGGCTACAGATGCAAATTTCCAAACAGTTGGAGCAGCTGTGAAGATGCATTTTATTTCCTATCATTACCATGATAGCCTATTCCGAGTCTTCCACTCACAATAAACTATTCCAGACCAGGCTTAGCAAGATTTGGTTTCCCCACCCCCTTGAACTGTCAAACAATTCATGTATTATGGGTGGGTGATGTCATCAAGCCACACCCATTCTTTATTACACCTCGGCCCAGGTCCCGGGAGATTTGTAGACTTGGGATAGAGGGAGAATTGCTCACAATTCCGGAAGAGAGCGGAAAACCTGTTCCAGACAAATTCAGTATGAAAGATACAGATGTGGTGGACAATATATGCTTTATATATATATATATATATATATATATATATATATATATATCCTATGTGTGTTATAAACCCAAGGAGAATGTTAGTGTTCTGAAACATTTTACCCAACAATTTTTGGCTTTAGTAAAAGCCGGTAAGGGTCCCTGGGGTTAGATGGTTGGAAGTGAGGGAGGGTCCACCATGCATTATTCTTTCAGTACCCACATAAATGCTCCACCTATAGATGCAGGGGATTTTAAATCAAACCTGTCCGCAATCTGTTGTAGTAATCAAATCCCTATGACTTTAAACACATGGGGGAAATTTACTAAGCGGCGAGATATCAATCTACGTGGCGTGTTTTACTGTGAGAATGTGTTTTCTGTATTTACTAATGGGCGAGATGTAGAAAACACGCCGCGAGAATGAGTTTTAAAATCCTTGTAGATACAGGTTGTAGTATTTACTAAGCTGCTAGATTCTTGAAAGCTGTAATCTCGCGGGCGAGGTTTTATTTTCTCGCTGTTTCAAATAGAGGTGCCTCTGACAGGTGAATTTCCATATCTTGCTAGCCAGCAACAAAATCCTAATTGGAAGCACTAATGTCACCTTTCTCTGCTGCTTTGTTGGAATACACCTTCATCTTAGGATTTTCCATATGTGGTTGGACCTGGCCTCCCTGTTACCACTATCCTTACTGTCTAAAACAAAAAAGGGATTAAAATAACACAAACAATGACAAACACACACAGATACACACAACACAACACAGACAAATAGTAACTACACTACAAATCTCACACACACATTACATACAACAAACACTTGAAAAATGTATCTGAAAATGTATCTGAAAATGAAAAATATACACAGACAAAAAAACCCATAAATAAACACAAAAATACAGACGACTACAAATGGTACACAACCTTTCACTCACCAGTCAACAACTAAATACACAATTTCTCCCCAAACCTCTAAAAGTCCTACAAACACTACACATAAACCATGAAGTAGTATAACCTGTCACTAAAAACCCGCCACCAAAACACGCAGCTTAGTAATTCAAAAGTCGAAAACTCGCCGCTTAGTAAATATACCCCATGGGGCATATATACTGTGTATAGTGGATATGTGCAAACCGATGGGGCACTTCACACTTCCTAGTAGTGCTTATGCCACTGTGGGGCTGCTTATTTGATTTCGATCTTGCGGAAATGTCAGATGCCAACATTACACTTGCATGAAGCATAATTTCCTTCAGGGCAGTGCAAATAAACTTATTTGCAGCTTTACCTTTTAAAAGTAAAAGTGTCTGTAAATAGCTGAGTATTTTAACTGCATGCAAGAAAATCTAATAGCTTTTCATCCCTCACATTCTAAAATATTTCTTCTACGTTCAGACTGTTCAGACTGGCAGCTTTTCTGCTGCTCCTATTTCTGGAAAACGCCTTCTTTTTATAGCATGTGGCTTGTCATCTATGGCAAACTATGAATTCCTGGAGCTTCGGAAATAACAGTTGAAAATGAATTATCTAACCAGGACTGCATTAACCCCAGGGCAATCGGGGCAGTCACCCCCAGGCCCCCATACACAAAGGCGCCCCCACAAACAGGGACAGTTCTAAAGGCTGTCACATGAAAGGGCAGAAATGGAGGCTGGGAAAGCATACAAGGGGCAGAAGTGAAGGCCGGAAACATACAAGTGGGAGAAATAAAGGCTGGGCACACATAAAAGGGAGGCAATTGAGGCCGGACACATACAGGCCTAAGTTCACTAAGTGGGGAGTTTGCAGGGGAATTGAAAAGCGAGGATGTTGCCCATAGCAACCAATCAGATTCGAGCTCTCAGTTTCATTTTACATACTGGAGCTTGTGAGCTCGAATCTGGTTGCTATGGGCAACATCCCCACTCTTCCATCTCTCTGCTTAGTGAATTTAGACCATAGCCTTTTTTAATATATATGTATATTTATATGTGTGTACTGTACATGTATGGCAGGGATTCCCACTATTTGGTTGAAAAGGGGCCCGCAACAAACCATAATCTGGCGCTGAATTTAACCAATTCTCTGTTCAGCAATAAAAAGAATAATACTAGGAATGAATGACAAAGAAGCAGTGTAAAACTCATCTGTCGTATATTAATTGAATTCAGGCAAAACAGGAGGAAACTCATAATGTCTATTCATAAACTATTACTACTGCTTAAACTATTCACCTATCCCTTTCACTGCGAGAAGCAGATGTGTCCATACTCCTAGCACACACTCAAATGTCCTAACTTTAAATGTCAAATTACTAAACAAATAAAGCTGCACCGAATGTAAAAGTCTGGCTGTCATACGGCATATGATTAATTATATAGTTGCCAACTGGGTCCTGTTTCAAGGACAGTCCGTCTGGCTTCAAAGTCCTTTTCCTTTGTTTGGAAAAAAAAAGATCTAACAGTGCTATGTGTTCTTACTTTACATAAACAGCGAGCTTTATATTGGGGTGTAAAAGCTGTATCTTCTTTGTAGGTTTTTATATCATTGTGTAACTGCAGTCTTTGCAACACACAACTTGCTACATTCCTCGTCTTCTGTCCTTGGATCTTACATTCATTATCTACATTTTATTATGCAGACCAGTGGTGGATGGTATGGACATTTAGAAGATGGTATGGACATTTAGAAGTGGGGGTATGGAAACACTGAATATAATAGAAGTAAATAGAGATTTGTAGTTTTTCCCTACACGCCCCCACTTTGAACCTTGATGCAGACTAATTGGTACAGAGTAATAATGGGACCCGCGTTAATTATTACTACAGCCTCTGTGAGGATCCTGATGCCAAATGAGCGCTATCCTGTACCCCCCACAATATGATAAAACATCAAACCACAAGTCCTCTGTGCGAAATAGTACCCTTCCAATATATGAGAATGGACAAGTTTCACACTAAAGTAAACTGAAATGCTTATAATGAAATAAACATATTTTTATTGGCTTCAGTGTGATATTTGCTTTNGGGAGGGTANTCTTTTGCGTCAAGGACTGTTTGTNGTTTAAAGNCTAATTACTGCTGTGGTTACCACATTGATCTGCATTGTTGGTCTATACCTATTAATCCTTTGTTACTTATTTATATATAGGGCCATTATAAAGGGCCATTTCTGATCATTGGATGTGAATCGCCAAACTTCTGAAAACCTCAGCAATGTGTTTAATGCACCACAGGATAAATTTATAATAGGCAGAAGTGCAGTGGTACAACCAAATAAGCACTACAATGAAAATGAATGGTGGGGCAAAGAAACAATTACAATTTCTTGTCCCCATTACCCCCTTTTTTAAATAACTAACTACCCTATTGCTCCTATTAACATAAGAACATTGAGCACCCTGCATTTCTATAATAAAAAATATGTTATATCAGCATATGTGGAGGTTGATACACACTGATATGGTGGTGAGGATAGAAGTTGTTCTAATAGAAAGAAGAGTTTGTCAATGCAATCATTTCGAGATGTGGTAAAACATGTTAGTACAACACACAGGTGGAATTGGACATGGATGCCAATGCATAAAGTGCTACCATACATAAAGCAGACAAGGGTTTGTAACATAGGTGTTTTATTACTGATGCTTTGAGGATTATTATTCTTTTACATTAGAGAATTGAAAAGTAAGAGCTGGATTTATCTTCATTAATGTGTCNGAGATTCTTCAGAGCTGCATCAGTCATCATCGATCTGAGGAAAAGGTTCATAGTTATTCAGCTGAGAAATTGTTCTTTGGTACTTACAGTAACATAAGTATAATCATATTAGTGATTGATAAGTAATTTATTTATTAACATTTTATATAGCGCCATCACATTACGTAACACTTTACAATTTTTACCATCAATAAGACATGACTGGGTAGTAACAGACAGGATGGATGGGGAAGCTTACACTCTATAGAGGAACTACAAGTTACATCATGCCTTTGCTGTACAGCATACTATGACAGTACCTGCAGACAAGTTACCGCAAAAGGCACATAACTACATTAGGCAACCAGTCAAGTTTATTGCATGGTATCCTGCATGCTGAATATTACTGTTTATGCGATCAATCCTAGGTCCTTCATGTGTGTCACAACCNTGGTAGGAACAAGTCTTGTTTTTGCATAAGGCTTTCGTTGGCAATTTTTATATGCTNTTGCATAGTCTTTTAATAGAGTGCTTTAATTCAGACTGGATTACAAACAAACTAAAGAATTTCCCCATAATATATATTACATTGAATGACAAGAAGAGGAGGCTTTATGGCATAAGTAGTACATAAGCAGCGATAGAATGTGTGATGTAAGTTGAGGGGGATGTAAGTCCTGGCAGTCATTGACAGGAAAGTTATTTTATTTAAGTTCAATAAAAATTAAGTCAGCATACAATGTAACTTTACTCTGGATCTAGATCTTAAGGGGGCAGAAAGAATAACTGGATAACTGAGACATTACTCACACACCGGGTTTAGTAGCTGGGGACATCCTCTACTCCGACTTCATTCCATCTTTTCCCAAATCTATGGCATAAGGGGACAGAAGCATTGTTATAAACTAATCATTCTCTTTACTAACATTAACCATAGAATCTAAATATTAAGATATTAATCTTAGCCTTACTTTAATTACCACTTTCAAATTAGTAACAAAAAGTCTTTAGAAAAAATGTTATAAACGTATAAAAGAAATAACAATGACACAAGAGACACAATGGTTAAAAAATGGCATGTTATATACTCTACAAAGGGTAGCAACAGTGGCTGAATTAATGAATTGTAATGCAATGTAACTGCTACAGGTCAAACAGCAAAGGAGCATTGAGTTACCAATACCCCCTGGGTTTCATGCTACCTTCCGGACCATCATTATGAGACACCCTCTAAAACACCCTAGGGGGTCACCCTATACAAAGCTCCAACTACGGGCACCACTTTGTCAGTGTTTGGGGCATATCAAGAAATCGCTACAGAATTTAAAGATAATTAGAGATTGAGATACATGATGCATACATGAAAATGACTGGAAAAGGACATCATATCTCTCAGAAATATGATGATCTATGTCAGGAGATAGTGGTGTTGTCCATTGTAGAATAAAAATTGTAATAATGAACTGGATCCAGATATTATCCGATAAGTATTTCTGTAAACGAATAAACAACAAACATTGATAGGCCGTGTTCAGTGGTTGGTAATGAGCAGCACCATTCCTACCATAAATAACATCCTTGATATAGGGTTTAATACAAGTTTGCACCAGGTTACTATTGCTGGAAGGCATTACCTGGGGCGAGTGATGAAAGTGATATACTGCCATAGGTCTGAATAATACTGTTCCAGCTGCTCCGGAGTTGCCTGGTCACCTGGGTGCTGTGGTTCACTGGGGGCTGATGAAGATGCACAGCTCAGAGCCAGGATGATGATAATGAAAGCTGAGAGGTATTTGAGCATTGAGGTCATCTGAAGAGAAACAATAGGAAAGCTTTATGGTGAATGCCGGTTTAACGTAATCCGGTATACACCCGTGCCCTGTATAAGCACTGCCCACCCTAACCCGCGACTTTGTGATAAATGTNCTCTTCCATACCCGAAGTACAGTTTGTCTGCGGTTGCAGATATTTTACTACATTTATAAAACTAAATGTTTGGTGCGCTAGAAGCTGGTGATGCAGTAGCCATAGTAATTGCTGGTGCAGCAGAGCTGAGTCATGTAACATGTTGCTGTTTACTTTGACAGAGTCAATAGTGGCAAATAGTGGAAAGGTGGAACTTCCTATAAGAAGACACTGCATTTGTCATGTGAACGGTACATGTGCCAAATCTAAAGTAGTTTAACGGATTCAAGGAGACCAGTTACGTATCGAATAAAGTATTAATAAATGCTTTCATTACTCTAGCCAGGCTCTCCAGTCATTTATAATGATTATAACTGATAGAAATGTATACCTGATTATAACAGGGGTCTACTAAATTAGATTTAATTGTTGCCTGGACAGAAGTGGAAAGCAAAATTTGCANTAATTAAGCCATATATGAATACATAGCTCAAAGTGAGCCTATAACCCTCAAAGTGAGGGTCTATACGGGGGTATGCCATACCGGCACTTCTCCCACTGATGTAATGGAAACATTTCAAATCTCCATTGACTTCCATTATTTCCTATGTTTCCATACCACCACTTCTGAATGTCCATACCCCCACTTCTAAATTTCCATTTCGACCACTGTTTAAGACTATATATAATTACACTCTATGGACCAGATCCAGACCTACATACTATTAAACTTATGAGCAAGTGGGCAAAAAACCATGCTGAACTGCAGGGGAGGTAACATTTGTGTTATTCTTCGCTTGCAGGGAGAATGCTATCACCCAAACTGGTATTAACACAAGAACCATTACAGGGTGCTGGTTCTATAAAAGTTAAAGTTAATAACTTTTTGCCAAGTATTAATATGAATTAATTAATATGAACATTAATTATATATAAGATTATGTGCTATTTTCCCCTTATTTCAGGAGAGCTTTATGTTTTCTCCATATATGACTTAAACATTAACAATAATAGTTGAGGAATATTTACATAGAGGAACAAAATAGAATAATGTTCAATTTATCTTCCTTAAAATGACCATGGTCCAAGTATATATCTGAACACCTGTCACCACTGCCATCATGCTAGAGAAATGGGCTTTTAAATACCTGCTATGAACTTATCCAAGGACAGAATACAGGCGATACCATTCTAGTGTCCAGGTGGCGTTCTTACCTTGGCTGGTATGAGCCTGGCGGTGTCTGCCCCTGAACTAACGGGAGTAGGTTATATCTTTGTTCCAGAGCCCTCCCAGACTTTCGTCACGCCAGGTTACCACCCTTCCATTTGGCCTCATGCTTTCCCTCTCCATTATGTACAGATTACTTGTCAATTTTCCAATTCAGTAACTTGAAGTAACATCCCGAAAAAAACTAAATGTTGCTGCCTGGCCAAAGAATCATGTGGAGGCAAGAAATCTGTGTTATTCAAAGAAAAAGACATNTTTCATATAACTTATCCATATAATACCATGGTTGAACAAATATATATATAACCCATTTGAAAGAATCTAACAATTATATAAAAATCTAACAATGCATATCTACTCTATCTAAACCCTCTTATTATCCCTTATATCACAGACAGTATCCCATATACCATTTTTTATCTCATTACATACCATGACATCATATTTAATCAATTTATAATCTTTATTACCGTATATACTNGAGTATAAGCCGACCCTAATATAAGCCGAGGCAGCTAATTTCACCTCTAGAAACCTGGTATAACTTATTGACATCATACAGGACAATGACTCAAGTATA
>JABWIB010003297.1:22412-39838 GCA_016617825.1 Platyplectrum ornatum | reverse complement strand
GCTCTGATACAAGACAATTCATTGACAGAGACTTTTATGTGGATGATGGACTTAAATCGCTGCCTACTGAAGCTATACATCTGCTCAAAAGAGCTCAAGCTAAGTTGAATGTTGCTAATATGCAAATAAATAAATATGAAAGCACTTACCCCTATGTATCAATCCCCAATATCCTATAGAATGTAAGCTTGCGAGCAGGGCCCTCTTCCCCACCGATTCTGTCTGTTACCACCCAGTCATGTCTTATTGATTGTTAAATTGTAAAGCGCTACATAATCTGTTAATAGATAAATAAATAATTTGATGCTTCACAAAATAGTTTCAAACAGCACCCAAGTTATGAAGGCATTCAACTCAGAAGATTATGCAAAGGACTTGAAGAACTTAGAACTAGGTGCACAGACACGTTTACATTCCAAGCATCAACCGAAGAGAAACCATACACACGAAGAGGTATCCTGTTAACAGTCTCTATGACCCACTTGGTTTTGTAGCTCCAGTAACAATACAAGGAAAGTTTTTGCTAAGAGAGCTGTCTACAGATGCACAAGACTGGGACACATCACTACCTTTAGGAAAGAAACAAGAATGGGAGACATTGAGAGAGTCTTTAAATTCCCTAGAACTAATCCAGATACCACGGTGTTACACCTCAATATCACTTACTGCACCAAAACACAGGGAGATATGCATATTTTCAGATGCGTCAACAAAGGCTATAGCTGCAGTTGCGTACTTAAAGGTGACAGATTTCAAAGGAGCTAGCCAGGTTGGTTTTATTCTAGGCAAGGCAAAATTGGCACCACAACCTGAACACACTATTCCTAGACTTGAACTGTGTGGACCTGTATTGGCAGCAGAAATAGGAGAGCTTATATTAGCAGAATTAGACATTAAACCAGACGCAGTTAAATTCTATACTGATAGTAAAGTAGTTTTGGGTTACATATACAACCAAACTGGAAGATTCCATGTGTATGTTGGTAATAGAGTGGAAAGGATCAGGAGATCTTTCTGTCCAGATCAATGGAATTACATGCCTACAGATAAAAACCCTGCAGACTATGCCACCAGGTCAGTTCCTGCAGCACTTTTGATGAATACCACCTGGTTATCAGGTCCAAAATTCTTGTTACATCCAGATGACGAATTACTCATTGCCGGAGACTCTTTCGTACTGATAAACCCTGAATCTGATGCGGAGCTTTGCCCACAGGTAACCACGTTATATATTACCACTGTTACAAATAATCAGCTTGAACTACATCGCTTTGAGCGTTTTTCAAAGTGGATGACACTCATAAGAGCTATAGCACGACTCATCCATATTGCTCCGTGTTATCATGATAAACCTTATAATGGAGAAAAGAATTGTAAAGGATGGCATATTTGTGCAAAATCATCTTCTCCAACTGTTTTGTTTTCTTTGCATTAGCATTCGTGCCATTCATATTGAAGTCATTGAGTCTATGGACTGTCAAGCCTTATTAATGCTCTACAAAGATTTTTCTCTATTAGAGGACCTGCAAAACAACTATGCTCTGACCACGGAACTAATTTTGTTGGAGCATCTAGAGAGCTGGACATGAAGACTAACAGTATTGATAATGCTCGTTTAGAAAGATATCTACATGATCAAAACTGTTCGTGGGTGTTCAATCCACCCCATTCTTCTCACATGGGTAGAGTTTGGGAACGTATGATCGGAATTTCTCGACGTATTCTTGATTCTATGTTGTTAGATGTCAGCTGTAAGTTATTAACTCATAAGGTATTGATAACTCTTTTGTCAGAAGTTTCAGCTATTATCAATGCAAGACCTCTTGTACCAGTTTCTTATGACCCAGAAATGCCAGTCATCTTGACCCCAGCCACACTTCTAATGCAAAAGCTTGGCACGTCAACCATTCCATCTGGAAACTTTACTGCTAAAGACTTGTACAAAAGACAGTGGAAAAAAGTGCAGTGCATTGCCAATACATTTTGGAATCGTTGGAGACTAATTGTAACAATTTACAAGAAAAAGACCTTGTACTACTTAAAGACAAGCAAGTTAGTCGCAATGAGTGGCCGATGGGACTAATTGTTAAAACAGATGGAAGGATTCGCAAAGTAGAAATCAAAGTAGTGAAAGACGGAACTACTAAGAATTTTATCAGACCAATAACAGAGACTGTGCTTCTTATGTCTCACAGGGATTGTGCTTAATTATTTTGCATGGATTACAATGTTGATGTTGTTTTCTTAAGTATTTGTTTGGTTAAATTGTGATATTTATAGATATCAGACGGGGAGTGTGCTGTATACACAGTATTCTTGCTTTGTATTGTTTATTAGAGATCTTAAGTGATGTTCTGCACTCTGCTAGCTAAGTCTAATAAGTTCTGTGCAGATCTATATTTGTTTGTTTATGTCTAGCTGCATTGTACCATGTGACAGTTCAAAGGGTTAGATCCACCATTTTATGTTTCAGTTGTACAGAGTTTAAGCTGCTGACAGGTTGTGCAAGTCTCCTCAGACCTACAGGCTTATATCTTCTTACCTTTTTGTGTCCTGTCTCTTCATTTATTGTATATTTTAACCACATGTACAGTGTTCAACTTGAAAACCCACAGCTATATTATATAGACTAAGCTCACAGTCTTTATTAATAAAAGGTGGAAAGTTCTGGAAATCTCACTGTCTTGCTTTAANAGATGGACACTGTGGTTGTACTATCTGAATAGTTACACACTCTTTGTGTGTAATGAGGGTCAGAATAGTGATGGTGATGAATAACCTAAATAGTTATTACGCTGTTTTGACTAAAATAGTTTGGGACTGCTTGGTAGTTATTTTGTGTTAGGTGTGCCTTGAAAAAATATGGAACTTGAACTGCGAAAGTTTGGGAATCACTGATCGATCAAGACATTTGTTCTTTTTTGTCCACTTCTGTATTAATTTAGTAGCTATTATACATTACAATGTACATAAATATAAATATAGACTATGTAATAAATATTTTATAGCTAGGAAATAGAAAAGAAAATTGATTAATTACAGAAATAAATTTTCTTCTTTTACAGAAATGTTACTGAATTAACCGTCATATTCCTTTTATTTATAGATAGATGTTGTTTAACTGATTGGGAATGTAAAATTATAACTTCTGTACTGTATTTCAGTATTGCAGCAATGTCATTACAACATACTTTTCATCATTGGAAGAAGAGGAGCTGTTTAAATACACTGAAATATGCTCATATGAATACAATTCTTGTGTAAATGATGACAAGAGAATGTGCTCATGTTCAACATTTACTGAGTTAGCGCGTGTTTGTGGGAACAGTGGCTGTTCAGAAAAGTTAATTGATTGGAGAAAAGATGAAAATGTTGTGTGTGGTATGTATTTTTCTGGAAAATAATTATAGTATTTAAAGCATCAATGCAAAAGCAAAAGCCACAATATATCATTTATATCATGTTATCACATAAATATAGATAAAATACAGATGAATATGTTTATAATCTTAAAGGCAACTCTTTGTACGGTCTTAGGAATACCTAGATGTCCACAAACACAAATCTTTGATGAATGCGCTCCATTATCTCAACCAACATGTTCAAATCCAACACCCATTGAGGATAAGGGAGTTATTGCTGGCTGTACCTGTCCTAAGGGTAATATACATATTTTATATTTTCTGTCCAAGAGAAGGCATATTTTATTTACTTAACATGTATAAATATGCTCTCATTTTGCATTAGGTTTTGTGATTGATGATCTTGGAGGAAGCAATGATTGTGTTGATATCACTGCATGTCCATGTTCATATGGTGGAAAAATCTATCAATCTGGAGAAAGCAGGGAAAGCACATACAATTCAGAATGGTAAATATTGACATTTAAATGTAATTCTATATACTGGTCTCAAAAACAGCATTACTTTTCATCACAAACTGTGACCTTACATTGCTTTATTTATAACACACAACAAGAGCATCAAATAATGTTATGAAAACTGACTAATCTGCTGGAGCTTTGCACTATGTTTATTGTATCCACAGAAAAAAAACTAGTGTGAAATGGGTACTTTTAATTACATGTAATTACCTCAAAGAACACATAGAATTCCCTACTATATTGGTTTATGTAATATGTGATTACAAATAGTAATATATATATATATATATATATATATATATATATATATATATATATATATATCCTAATTCAGAGATTTTAGGACATACGGAATGCGGACACAGTGTACATCCTATTAAAAGGTGCATGTTTATGTAGATGTAATAATATAGGTTGTACACAAGGATAACCTGCGTTATGGTACATTGGTGGTACAGAGTTTGAAAGTGGAAATGAAATACGTTTGGATGGGATAACACCATGATCACTAGGTTCAATAGTAAACCAAGAATCGCCAGGTTAAATAATAGAACCACAAGGGTATATAGTGTAAGGCAATATACAAAAATAATACATTTTATATACTGTTGGAACCTATATATAATACATATATTGTTTGACTATAATAGCAGTTCTGTGAACCAAGTCCGTTCTATATTCTTTAATAGGCAAACAAAATCATTAGGGTCTCCTGACTCGCTGTCTTAAATCAGTCTTGTGGACAGATCAGGGTATACAGTTGCAGGAAATAATAAGCAAGCTAACAATTTGCAGCAAAAACATTAGAAAAAAAATAGTGTACTAGGCACACACTTGATCACTATATCAATGCAGTAGATGAATAAGACAACTATTTTTATTGGGTAATAATTAAAAAGCACAAAATGTTAAAAACGTGAACACTGCAGGCAAGAATAAAAAAAGGAATCCAGGTAAAAAATATATTCATAAGTATACAAGTCCAAAATATAGCTCTCTAGAAGATAAGTTACTTATAGCAATAGTAAAATCAATTGGTGTATAGAAAATACTGTGCAAATTAGGATATTATTGACCATACAATAGATCAGTGGATAAGAAATTGGCTAATATAGCTGCAAGAAGTCATTTATATGCTCTGCAATATTGCCAGGATATCAGTATTACTCAACCATTAAGCACAGAACAAAGCTGCTTTGCAATGCATAGAAAAGTAGTATTGAGTTGTTAATCAGCAACTATGGTTATATATTATATCTATATTATTTATATAATTCTATTGTATACACTTCTATTTAAAAATTCCCACATCTGCATTGATAAAGTGGCCATGTGTGCGCCTAGTATACTAAATAAATAAATAAAGATCTTTCTTTGTTTTTCTTTCTATTTCTGCTATTTGGTTGACTTATTGTAATGCAGTGCGAGACAATGTATATATGCTATATTTCACATGCTTACAGTTAAGTAGATTTTGCCATAGTCTGTTATAGATTTTGCCACAGTCTGTTACCGCGTTGCACCCCACGTTTTCAGCACTCTCCTACAACAGTTTTCAGCATCGAGGAGGCAGGGAAAAAATAAAACTACTGATACAGAAAAATATTGCTTGATTTATTGGTGACTTAAAATCAGTGCTGTTCATACTGTACATAGCACATAGGGAATCCGTTTCCCCTGTTTCAGTTAAAACCATAAGTATAGAGGTTGTAGCTTCTGTACTTTCGGCTCCATTAACTTTTGCCTATTAAAAGTAGATTAAGCTGCTAGGCCCCTGCTTAATGTCATTAGTGCAGATCAGCGTTCTATGCGACATCTGGTCAAACAAGGCCAAACCCTGCCCCAACTGGTTAATTCAAATGGCGACAAGTCTGATCCAGGAGACGGCAGGGGATTCACTCACGCACATCCGGCTTGTCATTCTTGTACATCTGGCTCGTGCATTCTGGATCTGGTCCAAATATACATTATGTTGATTTAATGTACTAAATCAGTTATACAATAACTAAAGCTTTTAATAATTATTAAAAATGTGTTACATTACTGTATGTAATAAAATAAATAGAATTTTAAAACACTTGTTCAATTATCAGTACCTGTTCAGGTGGAACATGGCTTTGTTCAGATGAAAAATCTCCTGGAACCTGTAAGATAGAAGAAGGGATATATGTGACAACTTATGATGGCATGAAATACAATCTTTATGGCAACTGTGATTATGTCATATCACAAGTAGGTGCAACATCTTAGCAAATTTAAAAACACTATAAATAATTTTGTAGTGTAAAATAATGTATATATAACATAGAATAATCTGTATTATTTTATTTATAAATAAGATTTATTTATTTATTTTTATATTATATATTTTTTATTTTATATTTACTTTTCTTTAAATAATACCACTTCTTCTTTACAACAGGGGGACCACTGGCTTATCTTTGCAGAAATAAAGCAAACCGTGGCTGCTCAATCTACTAGTTCCATAAACAGTATCACTCTTCTTATTAATACAGTAAGTGGGATGTGTTATTTGTCTTATACATGCTTAATAAAATTTTAAGTGTTTAAGCAAGTGGATAAGTCACAATCCCCCCTCCTCAGGAATCTCCTTGCAGACTGAAATGCGCGACTCTATAAAGATAAAGTCTAATGAATAAAATATAGAAAAAGGTGTTCCTTATTTGTGTAGAATAAGCAAAATGAAATGTGTTTATAAATGTTTTTTTTCTACATCAAGGGAAACAGTGAAAGAAAGTTTATATTTAGAAATGATGGATTTATTTTCCAAGGAGGTCTTAAACACCGCAATCACTACAAGTCAGGTGATACATATCATATTCCTTCAAAATTCTATTTGATGTCAGATATATTTCTAAAATAATCATTGCCCGAAATGTTTTCCTTTTAGATCTTATACTAATTAATCAGTTCAAATACCATATGTATATAAAGGTATACAATGGTATTGAAATGTTAATAACAACGCCTATACTGCAACTGTATGTCTCCGTTCCACACTCTGGATTTGAAAACACAAGAGGTAAGATGTGAAATAACTCCGGCTGGCTCTATAAAACTTTCTTATGTTGTATTCATTTGACTTTTAAATAAAGTTTTGCGTTTACTAATATAAAGTGCTAAATTTGGAAAATTTTCAGTTACTCCAGTCAATTCAGCTTGTACTAGGATTAAATACCCTAATACTTTAATTTGTTTTTTCTCTTTCAAGGACTTTGTGGTTCTTCCAATTTTAAAGCAGATGATGACTTCATGTCCATTCAAAATATACACGAGTCTTCACCACAGGCGTTTTTTAAATCCTGGACACTGTCATCTTGTCCTCATGTAGAGCCACCAACCTGTGTTAATTTAGACAATGGTAAACAAAAATTTGAATGTTATACGTTGATGTTAGATCTTTTTATGTGATTATTTTTTTTTGTTTAATTAATTATTCATTTTAGTTTATGACTGAGGGCAAAATATGTTGTCACTACATTTGAAACAAAATGGGGCTAGCCAGAACTACACTTAAATGGAAGAAGGGCTTTGTTAGCACAACACATGTACACAATAGGGGAGTGCACATAAAGCAGACAAATTTTTTTCTGTGTGTTCTGTCAGCGGAATGTGGTTAAATAAGTTTGTTTTGTACACCTTCAAGCATAGCATCAGCCTTGTTTTCCTGCTCATTCTTCTAAAATCTGAAGCAGGTCAGGACTGGTGTAAAACCATAGTTGCCAACTCTCCCTGATAAGCGGGTGATCTCCCCAACTCCATGAAGTGTTGGGCAATGTCCCTTATATTGATTCAGTTCAAGTAGTCATTAGGGCTTATCCAGAGTTTGGGAATAAGGGTAAACCAGGTGCAAATGTAGACATGGGCAAAACCAAACATTCAAACTGTGAAAACAAAATTAGAGTTGAGAGGTGACGTTTCCTAGTTCAAGTCTTATTTAAATATTAAACATAAAGTTATGCAGTTTGTGAGATCTTTGTGGAAAAGCAAAGTGCATGCATTAGAATTAAGATTAATTTGCACCCCTCACATTGCAACATGGCTTTGCTCAGCTCTACACTTGCACCTAATAAAATGGTGTGAGTGCAACACTGGATCAGTCCCCACATCCCTTTAGCAAAACTTCTTGATGGTGCTATCACAATCTACCTTATATTCAATTGCAAAATTTAGCAATCATGTGATACAGAAGGTTTTCATTCAATAAAAGCCTTAATAAATCATACCTCCCAACATCTCCCGGTACAAATCAGGATGAACAAGCCCCACCCCCTCTGCCTAAGCCCCCTTCCCTTCTAGATTTTTATTTACTAATTAATTAATATTTTTTTATTAGGAATAATAGCCAGCAGTTATTGCAGGGGCATAAAGGTTATAGGGCACTGAATATTCTGGAGAATGCCAGCTGATGACAGGGGGTAGCAAGGACTACTCATAGATGAACGGGCAATACACCTGCTGCCAAAACTAGTATACAGTAGCAATGTTCATTCTCTCCCCTAGCTGTGACCAAACATGAAAACTCCTAATGAAATCTACCTCATACCCCCGGCCACAGACAGAGCGAAGAACCACACACCATTCCCAGGTTCCATAACAGTGTACTGCATGGCGGTAGCAGACACTCAGCAGGACTGCTCAGCCGGCTCCTGATTGGCTGGAAGCCTTTTGAACATAAGCTCCTAAATTCTAATTAAATTAAATAAAAACATTTTCTACCTGTTTGTTCCTTTATCGGGACAAGCTGGTAGGCGAGAGGAACATCGGGATAGTCCCAAAAGTGGGACTGTCCCGCTAAAACCAGTAGGTATGTCAATTCATAATTAAATCACAGCCCTATACACCTAACACAAATTAGAAATAAAAAATGTTTTACATGCTCTGGATAAACTATGTTGACATTTTTTACTTATTTGCTGTGCAATTCCACACATTTTGTTCATTATATTTTATTATATTGATTTACAATCATTATTTTGTGTTTTAAGTTACTGTTTTCAGTTAAGCAGCACACAAATGACATCAATTATTTAATAACAATTAAATGATAGTTTAAAACTTCTAATTTATCAAGGATGTTGCGTTTATTCTTTATGTCTGTTTGCATATACAGACATAAATCGATTTCACATTGTTTCAAAAGTGGTGTACTCATGTCTAGTACTCCCTATTCAGAGTTGCTACTATCAGAAATCAGGATTGGGTGCACAGGTTTTCAAAATTTCACAATCTGGATCAGCCTCTATGTTTGAATGTCCATAAATGTATAATTTTATTAGTCCCCAGTAATTACTTTTGCTTTAAAATCCTAATTTTCCAGGGCACTTTCTATTACTTTAATACTGAAAGTTGTACAGTAGAGTGGGGGTGTATCCCAGGGTATGTCATACCGTCGTTTCTCTCACTGATTTAATTAAAAATCTATAACTCTCCGTTAATTTCTATTATTTTCTATGTTTCCATAACCATTACATTTTCACTTTCAAAATAAGCCAATATTATTCTACTGGTTGAGTGAGAATAAGATCGGTTGTAGTCTTGTCCATTTAGTAGACATGTTAAGTACACATTATTATCCTGAGCAACTTTGCCATTTAATATTTTGATGCAGTCCATTTTGTAGGTTATTTAGGTGAAAGTAATATCTTTGGGAGATTTTTGTCAAAGCATAGCAACAACAAATCTATGTGACAATCTTACACAAAATACGGCCCACTGTGTAAAATATAATGTTTATATATCCAGGACAATATTTGTAAAAAACTAATAGAATTGTTTTATTTGTCATTTTGCATACCCAAATACACATACTGTATTTATGCTATTTTACATTTAGTTTTTCTATTACTTTTGTCATTTTTATATAGTGCAGTATTTAGAAAATACAGAATATATGTACTTATCTGTGAATTTGAACAAGAAATGTCCTTTTTTTGTAGAAATGTTTGCTGAGGAGCATTGTACACAGATTAAGGACCCAAATGGACCATTTGCAATGTGTCATCATGAAGTAGATTACAGATTGTACTATGAGGTATAGTATTGTAATAAAATTTTTCAGGATTTATATGTATTTTTCTTCGGAGCACATTACCCCCATATCCACTAATATATATTATGTTCAGTATTTTACTTAACCAGATCCTTACCTTATAGGTTTAGGTAACTTACATGATTAGCATGCCTAAGTCCCTTAACTTGTAACATCTGCTTATGCAGGGGAAGCAGGTAAGAGCCCTGTCCTGTTACAGGGTTCACAGGCAGGTTCCGATCCACTCTCTGGATAGTCCTGCTCTCTCTTATAATAAAATGTGTAAAATTAAAATTGTATTGTACCTGATAAGTAGGTACGTAAATACAGGTATGAACTTTCATCCATAAACTTCAAAACTAGAAATAAAAAAAAACATGCATTCAAAAATAACCACCATATGCATCACTGAGAAGCACCTCAATAACATAGACAGTGAAAAATATAAATAAAACATGGCTAAATCAAATTTACCCTTTGTAGTAAAAGCGATACAGGATTTCCAGTTCCATTCAGAATTTTCCACCAAAATGGGTGTAGGTTTTAAGGGCCATGGTCCCATTATTAAGGGTGTTGCTTCAAATTTTGTGTCTTAAGTGGTATACAGTAGTATATATATAATCAGGGTTGTGACGCCCGGATTTTTACAAATCCCCCTCGTGAATGGACATATTATTTATTGCATCACAAAATGGGTGGAGTTAGGTGACATTTTGCCATCAAGTCCTGCCCTTGTGAAAATGTAACTGTCAGCCTTTTGGGATCTATCGGAAGGCAGAGAGAATAAATCGGCAACCCTAAGATAGATAGATAGATAGATAGATAGATAGATAGATAGATAGATAGAAAGATAGTTGTATAGTACTATAAATTCTATAGTCAGAAGAGTCAGGATGGTTGAGAATGATTAAAACATGTGGTTAAATGAGCAAATATATGTATATATATCAACTTATCAACTTGACAATGCTAATTGATAATAGCAGGTGCAGTTTAACTTTCTCTTCTGTGTATTGGTAACATGAACATAAAAACATATTTTCATTGTTACACTTATATTTTCTTTACTGCAGAGGTGTGTAAGTTCAACTTGTAAGAGTGAAGACATTCAAGCCACCATGTGCACTGCTTTAGAAAACTATGCGGTTGTTTGTGCAGAGAATGGAATTTTCTTGAACAGCTGGAGAAATGAAATATGTAGTAAGTTATATCTTTTGCAACATTTTTAAAGAGCCAATATGACAGCCTATTCTGAACAGTATCCATATTGTGAGAATTATCTTTTATTAGCTCAAGTGCTATATACAGAAATTATGGAAATGAAAATTGTTAAATAGGAAAGTAAAAAATTAACCTCTTAAGTTGGGCTGGGAAATTGGTACTGATTAACAGGGCAATTTTCCCTAGGGAAATTGGTCCGGTCTTCGGACCATCCACAGCGGTATCTTTCTAGTGGTGCCCCTTAAAAATATTAAAAAGCCTGTAAAAAATAGAAAAATAATAAAGGCACCCCCTTACCTCCCTGCAGCCGTGCCTGAGCATTGGAGAGGTGGCTAGCTGCTCCTCCGGTCCCCTGGCACTTGCTGTGTGGGTGCTGCAGTTCTGTATGAGTGACATGCGCGTGGATTTTGGCAGTATCCGTAATGTTTTCAATTGGCAGCTTTATTGTAGCATTCAGAGAGTGACTGATTAGATTTGGAACTTCCTTATCTCTATTTAAATAAAGTCAGTGGGTAATAAGAATGCTCAAGAAAAGCAACCTAAACAATAAAAGTTTTTTGTACGCAAAAGATTACCTCAAATACGCATTAGACCCAATCCAGCCCAGACAGCGTTCATTGTTGCTGTGGTGTAACAGGGGTTAAGCCAAGGCCTCCCAGAGAAAATTTTTAATACATGGAGGATATATTAGATATATGGGTTTTATATGGGTTGTATTTGGATATACAGTACATAGTGTGCCATCTCCAGGTCATATAGTATATTATGTGCTATTCCCTTACCCTTATAGTTAATATGTACTTTATATATTGTGCTATCCCCAGGCCCATAATATAGGGACCTGGAGTAAACATACTATTTAAAGGAATATACTATGATATATATGGGGTATACTGTATATTGTGTGTCATTCCTAAATCAAATCCCAATATGCCGCCCATTTCACACCACTAATTCACTTTATGCAATGTGCCAGCCAGATCATTAATATATAGTAAATATAGATGCAATTACCCCACATGGTAAGGGTATATTAGCTGCTGAAGATATATAAATGTGGTGGGAATCTCACTGCTCTCACCTACACCTCATTGAGGTGATGACAGTATGCAAAAAAATACTTTATAAACCTTTAGCGCTACCCTTCAGTACATACAGTAGAAAGGTGAAAAATATATATATATTCTTACAGTCACTACAGTCCTTTCTACTGAATATACTGAAGGGTAGCAATAAAGGTTTATAAAATATTTTTTTTCATTAATATAATCCACATGTAATACAGCTACACTTACCTGCAAGTGTGTATGATCACATGACCATTTGTAACATCCAATCCTGGTCACATAGTCTAGTTAAAATATATGTAATCATACTTAAAAGTCTGTATACTGACTATTAAATGACCTAAAATATTGTGTACACTGCCCCAATAGTTTTTTGTCCAGTATATTTAATGCCTGAATGATGCTGTAGCTTTCAGTGTTACCGACCCCATGAAATAGTAGATTTGAATATAAAACACAAATGAAAACAATTAGTGATTAAGTGAAGTTCCAATATTATTTTGTAGCTTTTATTAATATACTACATGCATTGCTGGTAATTTTGATTTAAATTTAACTACCCAGGTTATCTGTAGTTGAAGTAGAAGTTGTAGAAATGCACATAAACTTTACTATGTAGAAATAATCAATAAAAGAACATATTTATCCATAGAACATTCAAAATACATTTGGTGGGGTGAAGTATTATGTCAAGTAACACGATCCTGAAAGATTATCTGTGTGTTCCTCACATTTGTATTTAAAATTTATTTTTATTTGTTTTTATTCAGAAAAAGAGTGCAAGAATAATCAGATCTTCCAGTATCGCTATGTCTCTGATGTCCGTACTTGCTTTTCAAAATCTCTTCCTGAATCAACCAGTGAGAAGCAAGGATTTATGGTGGGAGTTTGCAGCTGTCCAGAAGGGCAATATCTGAATAAAGATGAACTGTGTGTCCACGAGACAGACTGTGATTGTTATCTTGGTTTTGATGTAGTACAGTCTCATGCGAAAATTGAAATAGATGGTAAACAATGGTAAGAATAGAAGATTTCTAAAAAAAAAAAAATAACAATTTGCTAGTTTAGATAAGAGATCTAGAAACCAAACAATCTAAAATGTGATTTATTATAATTATTATTATTATTATTATTTCAGTGAATGTTTTGAAGGAAGTGTCTTATGCTTGTCTTCTGGGTATGAAGAAACACGTAAGTGCTTTATGACTCTTTCATGTATTATTAAACATACCAAACAACTTACTTATCCAAACAGGATATACCTTTGTATTACAGTTTATTCTCTTAAAATACCCCTTGTACAAGTTTGGCTTATGTTTATATGTTTAAATTTCCCAGCACTTTGTTTGATTTTGGCAGATGGTAGGCGTAGGGTTAGCACCTTTTCATTGAGAAATTCACGGACACACACCCCACCCCCTACCCCCTGTAAAAAAAAACTTGGAAAATACACTTTTGCCATTAAAATATTTACTTGTTTTTACTTTTTTGAGGATGTCCTTGATCCTATTTTCTCTTGTATATATAACCCCAGTCCTCATATTTTCTCCTGTATGCCCCCTGTGCTCTTAATCCCTCCTGTATGCCCCCTGTGCTCATATTTCCCTCTGTATGCCTCTAGTCAATATTTTTTTACATCTTTACCTATCCTACTTTATTACTTTCACCCTATCTATCCTAAGGAGAAAGTAATACTATAGATATAAGTATTATGTATATAAAAATCCACACATTTTATGTATTTATTAGTATAAAATATGCCCCACATGTGTATATGTAATAAGCATACAACAGTCCACACACGTGTTTTATATACTTATTACATATACATGGGGATTACTATATACTTATTACATATATATAAATGATGTATAAGTATATTAAAATTATCCCCGTATGTATATGTGTATAATAACATATATTGTTCCCTCCTTCTGCACACTGCTTCTTTTTCTGTACATTGTCCCCTCCACCTGCACACTGTCACCTCTTCTCACACACTGCCTCCCATTCCTACACTGCTCCCTCTTCAAGCAGACCATCCCCTCTTCCTGAACAATGTCCCCTCCTTCTGCACACTGCCCCCTACTACTACATTTTAGTCACTCTTCCCGTACTGTGTCACCTCTTCCTGCACACTGACCCCAATCCTACATATGGCTCCCTCCTCCAGCACACTGGGAATGCCACTGCTCTGGACTCTGGTCCAACTTCCCGGACTGTCTGGAGTAATCCTGGATGGGTGTTAACCCTAATATAATAATATTTACCAATGAAAGCTGTGATATAATAAAGGAAAATTATACCTATAATGAGGCACCACAGTCTTTTTCCCATGTAGTATAACAATGAGACCCCACAGTCTAAGTCCCTGTAGTATAATAAAGAGACCCCATTGTCTGCCCCCCTGTAGTGTAATAATGAGACCCCACAGTCTGCCCCCTGTAGTATAATAATGAGGGGCTCTAGCTTGAAACTGTTGTATTCCCGGACATTATATAGTCCAAGAACAGTACTCCTCTGGACGCTACCTGAGATTCCCGGACTGTCCAAGGGATTCCAGGACGGGTGGTAACCCTAGTCAGGTGATGGAAAAGATACTTGTGATTTTGGAATTTGATCAATGAAATGTAGCCTGGAGCTTAATGTAATAATGTATTTTTGTTTTCAGTCTGCTCAGGTGGTGCTGAATATATAAACTGCAGTTATCAGAGCACTGAGCAGCGAGTTGACCTAGATTGCAATACAAAAAATTTGCCTGTCATACAGGTAAGCAAATTTAGTTAGGATTACTCTTACTATTGGTATTTTAATCTACCTCTAAATTGAGGGTGTACTATTTGCCATTTGAACTGTCAAGAAAACATGGCAAGAAATAGCATTATTTCATCTGTTTCCTATTTATTGTAATTCTGTTGTATGTCTTCTCTCTGAGCTGATCCAGAGTTTTAGTGTAGACAAAGGGCAAGTGTAGTGCAGATGCACCATGTGGCAAATCCAGAGTAGTGTTCTTTTGCTAAAAAAGTAGTAACACATACATTATGACGCTAGGAGGTAGTCGCCAATCTATTGGTCAAAAATAATACGGAAAACAATATAAATAAAGGACCTTTTAGCAACCATGCCTCCCTCCAACAGGGCACAAAGGACCCTAGATCAAGGGAAACACTCTAAACTAAGATGGCACTAAAAGATATGGGGGTCTGCACTGCAGGTAAAGTTCCTTAAAGTCCTCAGAGTCCACAATCACAATGAGTCCTGAGCAGTGGTCGAAGTGGAAATTTAGAAGTGGTGGTATGGACATTCAGAAGTGGTGGTATGGAAACATAGGAAATAATGGAAGTCAATGGAGATTTGAGGTTTTTCCATTACATCAGTGGGAGAAGTGCCGGTATGGCATACCCCCGTATACCCCCCCACTTCGAGCCCTGGTCCTGAGCATAAATTTACTAAGCATGTAAATTGCAGTGAGAAAAGTGGAGATGTTTCCCATAGCACCCAATCAGATTCGAGCTTACATTCTCCAGGTTGCAAAATTAAACTGAAATATGCTATGGGCAACATCCCCACTTTTCAATCTCACTGCAATCTCCCTGCTTAATAAATTTAGGCCCTGGTGTGTAAATATCCTTGCAGTACTGGCTAAGTGATCTGGAGGGCTTTCCTCTGTATAAGTAATTGAGGCAACAGGAAAGGGGAGAAAACAATGTTGGTGGAGGGGACCGTATTGATCCTAGGTACAGAGAGTGGAGCTGAGTCTGGTAGAAACAGTGTAGGGCCCTTATCAACATCATAGAATTGTCTACGAGTGGCTCTTAACCCTATCTCCACTGTGGATAGTGGGACACACATTTACTAGGCGCAAAGTTGATGCAGTGCTTGTAAGAACCCCTAAAAAAAACTCACCAAGGAGCCTGACATCATTGCAACCATGTGTGTTCCTTCTTTGTAACATTCCATAGTTTGAAGATGCGCATGATAAAAGCAACATGGCTACAATTAGGATATTTTGCAACAACTCTTGGGATTTGGAAACTAAAATAGTAATATAAAATAGATTTGAAATAGTAAAAAAAAAGCTTGCTTTCGACGCATATGGGTTTCCTCATCCATAAGATATGGATGCCAATACCACCTTCAACACATGACAAAAGGAGGATTGGCACATTCATTTGCCAGCACTTATTACTTCTAGTTGTTTTCCTTTAAAATTTCTAGGTGTAAAAAAAAACATATTGGAGTCAACAACAAAAAAAAGGGGAAAAGAAAAGAAGGAACTTTAAGAGACAACAAAAGCAGATTATAAGATATATGTTATATTATAAGATATATGTTAATTAAGTTAAACAAATACAAAATGTATCAACAAAAACGCCTAACAAAAGTTACTAAATACCTACCAGTCAATCACAACCCTAAAGCGTATGCATCAAAAAAATGCGGAAATGAAAAAGCATTGTTTCCTGCATCTATTTATACTCTAGGTGATGCATAACAAAAATGTCCCCAAAAAGTGCGCTTACACCATCCCATGCACCATAGGTGCATTGACAAATTTGGATGGGCAGAAAAATTGCAATGTGGATTCCTGTGCGCTATTCTCGACACACTCAAAAACTACTTTAAATATGAAATTATGCTCATAATACAGACTTTGTGAAGGCAGATGCGCTAATAGTTCTCATGCTCAGTTCAAAAAGACGAAAAAATCTGAGCGCATCTGTGCAGAGACCAGGAGAATGCAATATTCTGGATCAGCCCCCCTGACTTGCGTACATTCATGTTGATACTTACAATATAAATACCTATAACATAAATTAACATATACCATTTTCTGTTAACACTATAGCATTTAAAGTACAAACTATGGGCTCCATTTACTAAAAACTAAAGCATAAAATATCTAAGCTAGACTCTCTTCTCTATACTGCAAGCCTGGCACATAGGTCATTGCATCAACTAATACTTGCCTCCGGTTAAGTCGATTATCTGTGAGATGCTTGCAAAAAAACAATATTTCTTAACCTCAGTTTGAAAAACAGTGTGCATGCGCAATGTATTCATGTCAGGGCTGACATGTATCCATGTCAGGGTTGACATGTATTCAAGGCAGGGCAAGAAACACCATTATAAATTTCAGGCATTTCAGGCATTTTTTGTTTCTTTTTGTTTTTTACTTAAATTATGTATGTATTGTAGTGGT
>JABWIB010003296.1:22934-41819 GCA_016617825.1 Platyplectrum ornatum | reverse complement strand
TATATATAATGTTGTGTGGATAAAAATAAGTTCAGCATCAATATTCTCAATATCATTTAAAAGAGCATCGTTAGTCGCAATAATCATCCAGGTGGATTTGATTACGTCCATTAACCTTGGAAAAATAATTGCATAATTTAAGGTCTGTGCGTTGAAAAGAATGTGCTCATTATAGGTAAATCTCTTGGTTATCACTAATAGTTCTTGGAAAACCAATTTATTTATTTTTTTGTGGAGGTCTTCTTTAAGGACTAAGGAAAAACTTAAAAAAACCCCAACAGTGCTATGTTAAATTGTATTAAATGCATTTGTAACCAGAGACAAGCAATCCTCTATCTCGATTCATTCTTTGGAGAATATGTAATTTCCTGCAACAGAAATCACTGCTGAAGGAGAAATGTCATTATCTGGAAAATGAACAGAGTCGAGTGACTGAAACCTCAACTTTACATAGGAAAATGGCTATTGCTTGAATAAAGTCTTATCTGCGAGGCAGTTTAAAGATTGATTTTGATATAACTCAGGATAAGAAAAAGAAGATTAGCAGACCAGAGACATAGATCTAATGAAACTGTCTTCTGTTTTCTATTTTTCAGCTATAGCATGACAATGTAAATAAATGAGTGCTGGTGGTAAATGAATGAAAACGAGTCTCAGGTATAGGGTACGTTGGCAGCTGTGAGTTTGTGACTTTCTCCTGTGAAAGACATCTCTGCTGTCCCGCACGTACTCAGATGGCTGCTCAGGAGACGTGAAATAGAATTTGCTTGACAAGACATACATTTTTTTTTGTAATGTGCATGTTACATGGAACGTGACTTATATAAAGGAGAGATAATTGTTTAAGATAAGAAGCCCTTTTTATTGCTCACTTGCTTGGCACTTTCCTCTATAATACTCTCCAGTCAGGAGCTGACATCCTTGACGGGAAGTTGTGATCAGTTATTTTCTCAGATCATTGGGAAATGATAATGAAGTATAAAAATCAAATGTTGGAGAGCCCCAGGGATGTATTTATAAAGGATGCACGAGATGTGGGTTGGGGGGTCAGGATGCTTAAGGGCCCCACCTCCATAGCACTTGCAGTGCATTTAAATATATAGCACATGTTCCATTTATTACAGTATTAAATACAATAAAATGTACAAAAAGACAAACGAAACCCCAGGGCAGGCTTGTGGTTGAATATTGTATATTGTCCCAGGTATACATTTACTAAACTGTGTTAAAGGAAAGTCGACATGTTGCTTATAGTGACCAATCAGTTCCTAACTGACATTCTATAGTATGTAGAATATTAGAGAATATAATATATAGAATATAACAGTCCTACTATATAACTCCAAACCATGGGCTGACGTCAGGGCACATAGTCCCCGCCCCTGATCACGCCCGGCTCTGCCCTCTGACCCGTCCCACTCGCCCCCGTACCCGTACGACTCTGCCCCCTCCCTGCCTAATTAAATAATTAATTAAACTTAAGACAAGGTTTGTCCCCTTAGCGGTTGTGAGGTATGATACTGCCACATCAAAATTCATTGTCAATGCTTAGCACAGGGTCCTGTTATGCTGCCCAATAGTACAGTTATTATCTGACCCAATGTTGACTGGTGCCTAGTGTTAGAATAGTGCACTCTGCACCAGTCTCCTAGCAAGAGCCTTTAGGCTGTTTGTCCCCTACGGCAGCCTGTTCAATGATGAGACATTTTAATCCCTTGCTAGGGACCTCCACCTCTAGGGAACTCCATACTTCACAATCAACCTGTGTTCACGGGTACGCTCAAAACTGTGTCGCTCAACCTGCTTAAACACTCTGCCAGCACCTGGAACCCAGGACATTGCCTTATATAAGTGTCAACTGGTTTGTACTGGTCTTGGCTATCTACTATCATCTTGAGACTTGTACAGTCACTGCTAGGGGACTTGACCAGGGTTGAGCATTGACTAGTCAGTTTGGAAGTTTGCTGTGGAATGTGAGGTGTGGTTAGTTCAAGTGCCAAATTGAAGGGAAATTGGATTTTGATGATAATGTCAATTCAGAAAATTTTATGGAACACTAGTCAGAACCCCTAGATGGCACACATTGGTCTTTCCATACAAGTCCCATGTTTGATGTCAGGCCACAGTTATGTCACCTCTCCCAACCCCCAAGCAAATAAAAATAGACACATGTGGGTAAAATAATTTATTACTAAGATCAACCTATTTAAATAAAGTAACTTATAAATTCAGGATATTAAGGATCCTATTCATTTTGATGGTTGCCATGAAAGCAGGTGATAAAATATTCATTAAAAATAAAATATTTAACACTAACATTGATTAACGACCACCCCAGTGATTTTAAACTCTTATAATGCCCCTCCATCGGGCACTCAAAACAAACCACACCTCCAGCAGGTACTCCAAACGTTATAGCCACACACGCTAACTCCGTGAACCACTCAAATGGGTAAACTCCACTGATGAGTCACCTCGACCAACCGCTAAGAGAAACAACTACTAAAGCATAACCAGAACATCCACGCCTGCTTTCCACAACAGAAAGCTAAACACACAAACACAAGAGAAAAGAGGGAAAAGAAAGGAAACTTAAGGGAAGGCAGGAGGGAAAATCCAAGAGAAAGAGGTCTGCTTCCTGTCCTGTGTAACCTTTAAGCCTTCCTGGGATAAGATGTTATCCCTCTTAGCAGCTGCACACCCAATCATCTAAAACCACAGGTAAGTGTCATCACTATGTACCCGTCCCAAACAGGTAGTTTAATTACAATTGGGTCTAATTCTTAACCCTTCATTCCTCTTTTGCTGATGCACTGATAGGTGTTTGGTGTTTTTAGATGTATATGAATGTTTTCAATGGGCCTCAAATTTTCCCACTTAATGAACTAGAATCATTTTCTATTTCTGGTATTTTTTATTTTTTGGGATTTTTTTCTGCGTAAATGCCAACCAGCGCGTAATTCTTGATCCGGACCACCATGCAAAAATGTTTATCAATTACTTTTTTTAAAAAATAATAAGTTATTTACTAAGCAGGGACCTTACAGGTGAAAAGTGGGGATGTTGCCCATAGCAATCAATTAGATTCAAGCTCTCAGTTTCATTTTACAAACTGAAGAATGTGATTGGAACCTGATTGGTTGCTATGGGCTAGATCTTCACTTTTCAATCTACATGCAATTTCCCTTGAGTTTTTTTTAATAAACTTTTTAAGGAAAATATTTGTTTCAATATTATTACTATTTCAATGAATGAACACATGAATGAATAAGAAATAAAAAAAAGTATTTTTCTTGATAAATTATAAAACATCTTAAATAATAAACTCCTTGCTCATTTTTGCCATTAACAACATTGCTCTCTTAGTTCACTGAATCTCTCCCAGTTAACCTGTTGAGGATAGGGCCCCCCGTTTTCTTCCATATATAACTGACCGAGAACCTCTGCTGTAGCCAGTGTCGTACTGGGGTATTTTGGGCCCACCAGAAGAAATCATTCTTGGGGCCCTCCCTCAGTTCTAAAGAAATAATGCTAGGTCTTGGGGCCCACCGGAGGATTCACTTGTTCTCTGGTGGGCCAATCCGACACTGGCTGTAGCAGCTCATTATACAGCATCTATAGAGAAAGTCATTTCCACTGTAAGGTTGACAAAGCAAATTGAAGTTAGGTCTTTTTACATATGGTAAAATTGTGTAACCTTTCATTTTACAGTCAGAAAAGGTCAAGCAGTTTAAAGTAAAACATATTCTTCCAAACAAAGCAAATGTATTACTTTTGAGCAGAGTTTTATGCCTGCGTTTTGAAAATCAAAATAACATTTGGATATAAAGGCTCAGGGGAAACAATGCTTTATGCTTTGAATTGGGATTTGCAGAGCATCCAGTCAGAATACTGTATACAATTTCATATTCTGTGCAATAATTGGCAAGCAATGTTGATTTACTGACACTTAAAATTCATTATGTATATTTTGAGTAGAGAAATTGTAAAACAACAGACTTCACAGGGACTTCTCTGTACTTATAATGAAAGTGCACAGAGGCTGCTATACATATCATTAACATATCTACTGGAGACTGCAATGCTTTCCTTTCAAAGTGATGCCAGTGTTTAAAGGGAGGACATACATATTGAATTCACATGTGACGCAGAAATATACATTGAAGTCTAAAGGTTATACATTTAAATTACATTTAAATAAGAAGATAACTTTTTTAGATTTAATCATATTACTTTTTACTTTCTTGAGAAGCGTAGACATCATAACATCTTAACATTTTCTTTACACAAAAAACTCAATTAGCGTGTAACTTTATTATAGTCAGTAAATAATAAAAGTGAATAAAGTAATACTGGTTCAAAAAGACCTTACCTGTTTAGGAAGTATTACATAGATTATATACTTTTATAATATTTTTAGCAACTAATAAAATTATAGTAGTACATTTGCATCATTCAGTGTTCACTGAAATAGAAAATGTCCCTTTCTGGTAATCAGCACATGAGTGGACAGGTAGGGGAGGGGGAGTGGGGGTGTAGAACAAAGCTAATAATATGAGAGGAAGGGGCATGGATGGGAATCCAACATGGCCTCCCATGTTGTCCCTTATCTCTGTCCTCTGTTACTAAACCAGCCTGTATTGTTTCGCTTTTGCTGCCTCCTGTTGTCCTTTGCGGCTGACCACCAGGAGACCCTTGAGGCTGCTCACCGCATGCTTCACAGTATGGGGGCTCTGTCATGGCGAGTCCCTGAGGTGAGCCAACTGTCCCACCTGCTGCAGACTGCTCTGGTGTGGAGACAGGGGCCCTAACTGGCAAAATCCCACAAAGCTTCAGGCATCGTGGCCAGGCTCTGTGGCACAGTACAAACCGGAAGTAGGCAAGGTGTGGCCTGCACTGACAGACACCATATGGTTCACCTTCTGGCTATGTGTGAATAACTCTTTCACATACATAGTGAAGGCTTCCCCTTATACTACATATTTGTGCCAGCAATTATGGCAGGGATAGATGCACTGATATGTGCCTCTCCTGGCTCCCCTACTACCTTCTTCAAACACTAAGGGGCTTCTCAGGACAGCTCGGACTTATCTCTTCATCACTCTCTCCTCTTGTTTCATCCAAGAGCCTGGACCCAACAATACAAGATGCAATCACTAACGTGGTGCACAATATTAAACCTTTCAGCAGGAAAGGCTATTATTGAATTTAAATCTTGAATTGCCTCACTGGGTACACATATGGGTGCTGTGGAAACTAAAACAGATGCACTCTGTCACTCACAAACATCTATGGATACAGAGCTGGTATCCCTTTACTCCGAACTGGATGCTATTAAAGAAAAACAAGAAGACCTGGACAATAGATATTCACCTTTCATTAATAGGCTATTTTCTTGGCCTTTTCCAGCATATTAACCCTGAGGCTTCGGATACTGACCTTTTACTGGATAGAGCTCATAGAGAAGCTCAGCCCTGCCCTTCCTCTTACCGATGACATAGAGATGTAAAAGTCTGATTCCATTATTTTCAGATAAAGGACCAATTGTTTCACCTAATCAGAAATGCCTCATTTATTACCTACAACAAGTTCCTATTCAATTGTTTCAAGATCTGGCTTCCTCTACTTCGCAAAAGAGACAAGACCATTTGCCGATCACCAAAGTCATTCGTCACCATAATTACAATTATCGTTGGGGCTTTCCATTCCAGCTTCAACTCACTGTCAACATCTCACTTTATGTGAAAGATTTTTCTCAAGGCCAATAACTTTTGGGACATCTTTAACTACTCCCCTAGTCATCCTCTCTTCCTTCGGCTTCCTCCTCTCCTACTCCTCTGCAACACAAGCCTCTTTTGACAGACTGAACCACAGTGGATCATCACCGCCGTTCACCGGACACCGTCACTGCATACATCTTCTCAGGCCTCTCCAGACTGCTGTTTCTGCACCTCCTTGAGACTACAGGCTCAGTACCCAAGCCACATTTAAGATCTACCCTGGACCTGGGTCTGATTTTACTAGTATTGTATAGCATTTATATTAAATGCATTTTGCCTTTCTTACAGGTTGCCTGTTTTCTCTAACTGTCCCCTTTACCTAATGGTTCCCAACAACCCCCACACTTTTTTCATACTGTCCTTTCCTACTCTTATTTCTCGTTTTCTTTTCTGCTTGTGGCCTCTTCTTTTTTCTTTTCTTTCTCTATTGTCCTCTCCATGGTTCCTTGTCTTACAGTTTTGCATTTCCTTTACCATTTTTGTGTCTTTTCTTGACAACATCACTTACTGAATTTGTGAAGGCGACACTGACATTTCTCTCCATAAATGTTAATAGACTAAACTCTCTGAAAAAGCACGGTCTGGCCTTGGGAAAGTTGAGTCGGGCGGGTACAGGAGACTCATCTTACACGACACTATCCTTAACTACAGAGTTAGTTTGGACAGACAATGTAGTCGTATTTTTTACCTGTGCCTTATCCATAGACACTGTTGTTCTACCAAGTGGAGTTTGGATGCTTCTATTTTCCTGCACTGATACTGATATTTTCAGAGATTACTGACTTTTTCTTGGTTAATGATAACAGGGAAACTTCCCCCGGTATCATTCAGGAGACATACAAGGCTACACTAATATGAACTAGGAGAGCTAAATGAACGCATAAAAAAAGAGGAAGGGTATGAAAAACTCTCCCGATTTCAGAGATTTCTCATTCGTCTTCAAGTTTGCACTGATAAGTTGACTAGCCTGGAGACTTTGTTTTATTTTTTGGTTTGGTTTGGACAGGCTAGGTGGAACAGTTTGGAAATGTTAAGGAATGTGTAAGCAATTAGAACTTCTTTGCATTGTGAACTTGGGGGAATGGGGTTACACATTCAGATTAGTTATGAGGAATCTAGTTTATCTGAGTGATAAGTCATTCAGATCTAGTTCATTAAAAAGATTAGTTCAAAAGATTAGTTCATCTAGTTCATTTAGCTCACTTAGTTCATCAAGTTCAAGCACTTCATGATCACTAGCTCTGGAAATGAGGCAAATATCTGTTAAGAGTCAAGAAATACTTATACTAGTACTGTTAGCTCTTTGGATTAGTTATATGATTGTTGGCTCTGCTGAGCTTCATATTTCTGATAAGTGACTGACTTCCTTTCTCCCCCTTTATTTAGTTCAAAATCAACAAATCTTTGTCAGGTCCATAAACTAAATGGACTAGTTCACTTAAAAGATTAGCTCCTTTGAACTATTCATTCTAGAACTCCCAATCACTAGTCCAGAACTCCATACTCTCGGGTGAAGGGAGAGTGGACTACCTTCCTCCGAGGATACACAATTTTCAAAATTTGAGGTTTGAATCTGGTTGAATATGACCTGACTTGAAAAATTTTATTTTCAAAAAACATGTGTATGTGCAAGTTCATATAAGCATATGTAAGTGAACATGAGTGTGTAGGTGTCGGGTGTTGGAATTAGTTGTGGGGAGAAACTGCTCATTTAATACAGACAGAATACTTACATAATACTTTATGATCATTTTTAACTGCAAAAACTAGAGAAACAAAAGATAATAAATTAGTCTGTATTACAAATGCAATTACAAAAGTCCATTTTAAAAATGCCTTTATAAGTGAAAGAATTTTTTAACACATTAAATAAAATACACACAAAGCCCTTTGTCTGAATTGCTTTTTTTAGGTGTTCATTACTGGCAAAGTTTTAATGATCTCTTTAAAATGTTATACTTTTATAAACCTAAAATTCCCCAGCAGCAATTAGCCTATTGCAATTGTTTGGAGAGATTCTATTCTTTGCAAGCTTAAGTTCTAAAAAGGTATTGATATTGAAGACTTTTGATGTCAAGTTGAAATGGAAAGTTTCAGCTCTATAAAACATAACAGGTAATAAAATACCAGAAGCATAAAAGGTAATTAGTGCAAAATCAATTTCTAGTTTGACTGTATGAAGAGAGGTTTTATAAACTGCTAATATGGGTAACTTATGCAAAGACATCATATTGATTTACATTCAAATATCCCTGTGAAATATGTTCATGATGATAAGAATTATTGCTTCAAGAGGCCTTTTTTGTTGCTAAGCGTTCCTGATACCATGACAACCTGACAATAATAAACAAAGGTCTCCTGACTCGAATTGTCAACCTGTATAAAAAAAATTAAGATGAAAAACTTACACTAAAATCCTTTGCAGATCTACAAAGAAATATATAGCTCTCTGAGTTCATCTCAGCAAGCTCAGAGGCTGGAGCTAGTAATTCCTATGGTGTTCTGTTCTTATTGATTTCTATACAGCTGAATCTGTACTTCGGGGATGGCGCATTATAGAACCTTTGTGTTTCATGGAGCATAGCTTTTAAAAAGGTCAAATAATTCTCTTTACTAACTGAAAGTCGAGGAAGAAATAGCATACTAATGGCAGAGTTTAGGGCCATAGGACTTCTTTTTTTAATCCATACAGAAAAAGTCTAAAATTAAAATGAAGAAAACTTATATACCTGAAATAATTTATCCAACGGTATTATTGTTTTTTAATCTACTATGAATGGCACTTAGTGTCTGCAGCAGGGACTTGTATACATGTGTTAAAGAGCAACACTTTTATGGTATATAATGTACTGGGTGTTGTACAGAACCAGATTAGGGCATGGGGGAGTGAGGGCCCCCCATATCACCATCATCTTTAAAGGACCACTGTTGGTGATTGCCCCCCTACCCTTGCCACTGGCCGTGACCCACTGTAACCAACCCACCACTGCAATCTCCCAGTGCCGTGGCAAATCAGGAGAGCAGCACAACCTTCATACTTCTCCTCGCCGCGTGTGTTGCTACTTCTGCAGGTTAATTAATACTCACCCATCCAGCAATGATTGCAGACATTGTTTCTTGCCAAAATGAAGAGATGTCCCAGTGCATGTGACTTCACAGTGCATGTCACTTCTGGGATTTAAACTGTTTCTAAGACCAATAATTAAATCCACTGCTCATATGCCTGGACATCATCTTCAGTCACTGAACAGGTAAGATTTACTCTTTCAGAGCATTTTATTTTTGCCACTGGAGCACTTAGTGGTGTTCCTTTTCATATGAACAATTAACACCGTTGCATTTTACTATTTTTTTTAATTTATTTACAGTTCTGTTTTTATTCCAGTGGTCTTTCCATATATATACCCACCATTGCCTCTAATGATAGTTATTAAAAGGAGGAAAAGAGAGGTCCTCGGGGAGATCGCTGAAATATTTCTCATGACGCCATGTTCAGATGTCCTTGTTATTACACCAGGAGCAGAGTGATGATCTCTGGGGGTTAATTAATACAACAAAGTGCCAGCCCGCATTGAGAAGAGAAGAACAGGTCGGTGGTGACCTGTACTGTTTAAACAGATCACCATGGAATTAGCAGTTTTTCATTGTGATCCATGTTTGTAAATATCACATATTTAAGTTTTTCACTTTAAAACGGCATTATCCCATGAAAATGAATGATAGTAATAAATAGAGCCCCCTTGTCTGTGATATATAAAAATATTATATATTACAAGAAACAGTTTTGTAACTAGCTAATCTAGTTACACCGAGTGATGCAAACACAGTGTTAAAGATTACACTATAGTTTGGACTTAAGTAGTTAATGCAATAGTCGTCAATGCAGAAAAACATATTTTAGTTAAAGGTATTTTGTTTCGCTTTTTTTTTTACACCATTTCATATGTTTGATTCCTATTTAAAATATGAAGAGTTTGCCTAGAATTATAGATTCGTACATTAAAAGTCGGCCGTCTTCCTGCTTAGTGTAGGTTGTGCCATAGGCAATTAAATCTCTAGAGTCTGATGAATTGCTGGCATGCACTATGTAATGCTATTACACATTCCCAAGTCATTACTTGTACGTTTGAAGCGAAGTCTTTGCTAGAAGGGAAGTCATCACTTCAATTCACAACAGAAGGGCAGCTTGTAGATTATCTGAAGAGAACTTCACAAACATCAGGCAGCATGGGCTCGACGGTCATTTCTCTCAGGTTTATTGCAAATGGTATCATGCTAAGCATTGTATAGGCCACACAGGCGTTGCCACTGGCATAAATTTAAGTTAACTATGCAAAGAATGTGGCTATAAATGATAGCACTTATTAATAGTATTTAACGGCATGACTAAGTAGCAGATAGGTGATACTTTATAAACCATGTATGGGTTTAGGCATGACACAATACATTTACACATTACATTTAATGTCAGCTAGAAAAAATACAAAGAAGGCATGAAGGTTTAAAGATATTATTTAAATTAAGGAACCATACCCTCCGACTTAGCCTACCCTACCTATTTAGCTGGTATCATATCGGTTTTCAGTGGCGTTGGAGGGTAAGAGGAATGGGTGAAAGCGGTAACTGAAAACAATGCAATTAAACTGTTTCAGCCAATGGACGCCACCACTCAATAAGGACTCAGGAACAAGGTAGCAGTGGTGTAAATAAAGCACAAACCCTGGGGGACGATGAATGCCAATATGATGAGGACACCATCGGTGCCAGGAGGGCATGCATCCGCCAAACTCCTACCCTCATCAACATGGTGTATTAAAAAAAGAGAAAGTTTTCCATTTTTCTTAACTGTGACAATGACAGATATCAGAATAACTGTCATTTCAACCAATGAGAGTCATTTGAGTCACTATATTTATATCCATAGCACTGTGCTATATAATTATTTTACTCTTTTGCTTTTGTTCAAGACGTCCTAATCTTGTACTAACAACTGGTGGATAAATTTATATTATTACTGCTATTTTAACCAAATGCTACCAGTAATCAATCACCCCCCCACCCCGACACCAATCCCCCATTGCTGTTGATATCAGCCAATTAGGCACCCCTAATTGGTCACAGCAGTGGGGGGATTGCAGTGTGTGTGTGGGGGGGGGTCATGGTGATGGCTGTGACATAGAAACATAGAAAGTGACAGCAGATAAGAGCCACATGGCCCATCCAGTCTCCCCAACCGAAATTTAATCGCTATTTTGTTTGAGACTCAGAATACCCTTATATTTATCCCAATCTGCTTACACTGGTCTGTAGTAATAGCCTCCACCACTTCTGATGGGAGGCTATTCCACTTATCCACTAACCTTTCAGTGAAATAATTCTTTCGCACATTTCCCCTGAACCTGCCACCCTCCAGTTTATAAGCATGACACAGGAGGATTGCAGTGAGACAGAATACAATGTCTTAATTACCCCGGACCCCTCATGCTTTAATACGGCTTTACCTCCATGAGTCCATGCAAGCATGTGTCTGATGTGCCAGACTGAGAGGTGTCATGCAGGATTTGCTTGCTACATACTGTACTATACTGCCAGCAACTAACATACAAAGCAAATCATTAAAGCAATTGTTACATAGCTCTAACTATTTTCATAAATGTTTTTATTTTCTTTGGCATTACAACAAACTAGTTCATGTGTTGCAGAATATGTAATAATCCAATGATGGTCTAAACAGCACGATTATTGTATTATGTGCAACTAGGAACTAAATGACGAAATAAGAGGACAAGCAAATTGTAAAAAAAAAAAAAAAAGTCATTGAGGTTGGGTTGATGGACTTGACATGGCAATTAATTTATTTTTGAGTGCTACTTTTGTCTTTCTCCACGTATACCTAATCTTTACCTCTTTACGTCCACAAAACAAGCTGAGATTCCCAAGCATTTACACTTGTCCTTCTCCAACAGTGATTTATATGCCTTTGGCTTATAGCTCCTTTATAAAGTATGAGATAATAAGACTTGCGTACATGTTATTTTTTCTACACATTTTTTTTACTTTGCATTCATGTAGAGACCCTGGCACACAAATGCTGCTAAGAGGAGGTAGTTGAAGTGCGCATTAAAAAGAAAATGCTCCACTTGGTTTCCCATTTACACAAGTACTGTAATTAAATGATCATTGTACATGATTGATATTACGATCTTCTATAAATATAACCATAAATGATCATATCTACAAAAAGACAAAGAAATCAAAGGTGATGTCCTCACTTCCAGATATTGCATGATAAATGGTCCTGAGTAGTAGGAATAATGTACATTTTTTGTTTGTTTCACATTCATCAACTTTTCCTCTATATACAACATGAACTTTGCTGGTAATATTTTATTTTACTCCACTTATTTTTGAAAAGCCGGTGCTTGAAATACAGTGGATGCAATTCTATAATATATAATGTTATATATTCTATCACACCTAAATAAATGGATTAAGTTATGTATATTCTTCAGATTTTGTAAAAAAAAAAACATGAGATTTTTATTTAGCTTATATCTTTATTTAGTTTTATACCACCTGCATTTTGTCATTTGAGGATGGGACAAAAAGAACTCACCATGGCCGATTAGTCCATGGCCAATTAGTCCCCCAGAAAATGAAATACATATAATATTTAACAAAAAGTAATTTAACATAATCACAAAATCATTATTGATGTATTTAAATATTTATGACTAAAGAATAAATAATGAAAATAGCTTTAACAGCTATTACTTTTTTGTCTTTTTAAATACTTGGTGCCTCTAGGAAACTAGGCTAGATTTGCCTCATCAACCCAAGTCTTGATTTTATTCAATGGCAATGTCAGAACTTTGTCATTATTTAATTTTAAGGTTCATTAGGTGAAATAAAGGATCCAATATTTGTGCTTCAATATCCTGATAATAAAATCCAGAAGATACCCAGCAATGCACATATACAGTGTATCATGATTCCCATAAAACCTTCAGGGTAATATTAAATTACTACCACTTGTCATGAAAGGTTTTTATTAATTTCAAAGCTATGACAATCAATTCTGGTCAATTTTATATATACATAAAAGCGACAATTCTGCAGGTTGTACAAAGCGTAAATTATTTTTAATTCTTCCAGCCTGGCAGAGACACAAAATCAATAAGAATACCCTCTGGGCAACCTTTTTTTGTATCTAGCTTTTTGAGACTTTTAGAAACATAACATCTTTAAGCTAGCAACATTTGCAGAAGATTAGGTAACTTTGTCAATTCAGCAATAAAATCAAACATTAATTGCACTTGGAGAAGAGTTTTAATGGGCTTATTTAATTACAGGTGTAATTAAAGAGGTTATTATGTGGACAATCTAGGATTTGGGAGTTAATCTAATATTACATACTCACAAATTACACATAGGGGTATATTTACTAAGCAGGGAGATTGCAGTGAAATTCGAATTTGGGGAAGTTGCCCATGGCAACCAATCAGATTTGAGTTCACATTCTCCAGAGTGTAAAATGAAACTGAGAGCTCAAATCTGATTGGTTGCCATGGGCAACTTCCCCAAATTCGAATTTCACTGCAATCTCCCTGCTTAGTAAATATACCCCATAGTTGTATGTAAGTTTTTTTTTATACATAAATGCAGTTTATACATAGAATTTACTTCCCACAATTGCAAGCTCCATATAGTTCTCTTTTTACATGATCCAATCAATAAACATATATAAAAATATAAATTAAAAAAACTAAAAACCAACTTAACAATTTAAGCATGCTTGGGATAAATATAAGGGGATATTAAATCAGAAACAAAATTGAGAATAAGTTAACGTCAGAATAGTTTTAAACACACAACTGGGCAGACTAGATGGGCCATGTGTATCTTATCAGCCTTCATTTTTCTATATTTCAACCATATAAACTTACAGGAGACGTGTGCCTTCCCTCCAAGAACCGACATTTCGTGGAAGGCGAATCAATTGTGCCCTGTTCCAATAACCCTGATCAGAAGACATACAGGCAGAATAAAGATATTTATAAAAAATCCAAACCTGAAAAAATAGTACAGTAAAATAAGTGGTAATATTTATCATTTCAACCATCACTTTCAATCAGTTTCTACCTTTCATTAGGTTTTTATTGTTTTACAAAAAGAAAGAACTGATTAGTAGCTATATTTATTATTTATCATTATTTATTACCAGGTTTTTATATAGCGCCATCATAATACGTAGTGCCTTATAATATGTATCAGACAGCGTTGGTGGGGAAGGAAGCCCTTCCTGCAGGCCTATATTCTATAGGAAATTGATACATAGGTGCAATTACATGTACACAAGCATTAGGGACAGGGTCAGAAACTTTACATATTTAAATGTAGCCATGACCATAATAGGTGGACACTATTCTTACTGATCATTAATGAGTATAAAAGATTAGTAAGATTAGTATATATATATATATATATATATATATATATATATATATACATACAATTAGGGATCAGTACAAAGAAGAGTTGCACGCACGTTTTACCCGAAGTACTGTATAGAGGTGTACCTGTGTAAAAGACGATCAATTACTATGGCAACCACCTGTATTGAATATAATTTTTTTTTTTTTACATCAGTTATTTCAATAAATCCAGGTGAGTGACAGTTGGAACCTCAGGAGCGAAGTTTCGTGTACCTGGTAGAGTGGGTCTGATACTGTATTTCAGGTGGTATGACTTTCCTGGAAAAGACCCTCTGGGTTCAATGGGTTGTTTTAATTTATTTTCAAGAAATGTTACTTTAACTGTGTAAAAAAATTATTAACAAAATGGTAAAATTAAGTCCAGTGTTTCATAGCGGGATGCTGGTATTACTGTCATATACTGATAGCAGATGATCTAATAGATCCTTTGAGTGACAAATTGTACTAACCCTGTTTGGAAAGAGCCATCTCATGTCCTAATTGTTTTCTTCCTGAAAAATGTTTCAGTGCATAACCAGATTGTATCTCAGTCATTGTATTCGTTGGTAATAGCTCACTTTTCAAAATGGCTTCCTCAGGTGCATTTTAAATCCAATATCACATATAGCATCATTTCAAAAGAAATTATTGGCAGGGCTAACCCAGCATATGAAATGCATCTTCAGTAATACATATTGACAGGCTGTCCAAAGCAATCACAAACGCTGTAACGTCATGGACATGAGAATTAAAACAATGCCATGCAATTCAAGTATTGAACACCAAGTGTCACTATTTCACTTTCACCATTAACAAACAATACTTAAACTTTGAAATCCATTTAGATTAAAATCTTTCTGATTCATAACAGTTTTTTAGAAGACTAATTAAAGAGCAAAACAACACGATCCTTTAATTATTGGGATTAACCGAGAAAAAATACATCCATTCTGTACTTTCACTAGTCTGCATGTAGATATTGAGATTCCAAAGAGGACTTTTTACGATTAAATGCTGTGAACTCATTCCCTTGGTGCATCGTGTAGATAGCAGCCTTTATCATACAGGGTTAAATTTGTGTGACATGGTTACATGGGTCTCTTTAAGACAGATTACATCATGAGGTTACATTAGACCCCCCCCCCCTAATCTCATACAANTATATATATATATATATATATATATATATATATGTATATATATATATATATAATCACCAACTTAATAAATGGTTTATTCATTGTATTAAACATGATTCTGAAATATAGAAGACGTCTAAATAGTTTGATACGAGTAAAATACTGTCTAATGTTGACTATGGAACACATAGTAAACTATAATTTTTGTTACTTCCAACTATAGATCAGTTCATGAGTGTTTGATGCTTCATGGTATGTCTTATGTCTTGTAATATTGTTGTTGCGCTATATTTTTTTGCAGATGGTCACCAAATGATAGATCCTCTTCTTTGTACCATGTACCACTGTCACCTTGAAACATTATAGTAAAAGTGAAAGAGAAGTCGTCTGAAAATATTCTGGCATTCCTACAGTCTCAAAATGGTATCAACAAATGGCGTTTAAGTGCTCAAAAGAGATAATCATCCTCACTGCATTGGACAAATATCAAGAATATGAACTGGCTACTGCTCTCCACTCGACTCCACAAAGCTGGTGTAAATCCGTTATAATGATAGATCTGAGCGTGTACAGAACAGATGTTTCATGATGGGTCACCTAGCATACAAAATTAAGAATTATGAATGCTAGTACACCTAAGGTCTAAGGTTGTGGTGGTATGCCGATCCGCATTTGTACTGAAGCAGTTCAATGCAGTGAGATTGGACACAAAAATGTCTAGAAGTCCCAGGGCCGGATTACCTACAAGGCCTGTAGTTACCTGAAATTAGGGCCCTGTTTTAAACTACTTGTAATTGTTCTTTTAATGTTTTAGAGAGGCTCCGCAATGGGCCCCAAATCAGTAACACATTATTAATACAGACTATGGGATTCGTGGTGGAGCCTCTCTAAAACTCTTCCCAGTCATGCACTGCGCAACTTTCTAATGTCATGACATCACAGCATTTCATCAATCTGCAGCTTTCATTATGGAAAACTGTGTTGAAGCATATATATACACACACACACACATATACAGACAAAGGGTTCAAGCTCTCAGTTTTATTTTACATTTGCTATGGGTAACATCCTCGCTTTTCAATCACTGCAATTCATTGCATTCTCGCCCCTTAGTTTCTAGCATGCTTTAGTACAATGTAAAATATGAAATTTGCTGATATATGAATAATGTTATATTAATGTTTTCAGCTGTGGATAGAAATATCTCATTACCCTAGAACAGGGGTTCTTAAGCAATGTTGCGTGTAGCACTGATGGTATGAGAATCCCTGTCTAGGGGTATACAGTACACTTGTAGACAACTAGTATTTAATAATAACCATGAGCAATACCAGATGGCATAAAATAAATGTAATCAAATATTGTGATACTTTCAGGATCAGGGGTCCTTTCTGGGGTAAAAATGCACCTCTTCACATACACAGCAGCGTAGATACAGTCACCAGTCCAGGGGTTTATTGCTAGTAACAACAGTAGTTTTATTTGCTTCATCACAATACCAAAACATAAAATAAAATTGTAGCCCGTCTGGGCACTAACTAACACAGGTTATACTCTCTAACCAAAGGTCAGGCCTACTGGCAGGTCCTCAAACAAAACAATTGTAGTATTACACACACAGCATACTGTATATAATCAGTAAACGAAAGAGAAAGTCAGGTATACTGGGAGTGCACCGCGTCAAAGAAATTATTAAAAACAATTTTATTAGAATACAATTAAAAATTGTTCTTTAACCGTGTAACACAGCAAAATCCCAATGTGTTAAAATACAGAAGTAGNATAAGTGAATTGTAGTAGGAAAAGTGATTTAAAATCAATGTGTACGCTCCTATATATAAGAGTGTATAGACTAGGATGTGGTATCTGTTATATGATAAATGGTTACAGTATTAACTGTTCAGTCTTTAATAATCTAGTATATTATAAGGTGACTAAGCAATAGAGAATATATAGATTGAACTCATGGATAATTAGATATTAAGCAAGCTACCCAAACCAGCCCAGTCCCTGGCAGATGAAAATGGAAACTGTACTAAGAAGTAGTTACATTGTATCATTTAAGCAATGGCAAATAGTCCAATATGGAGAGGGACACAATGGCTAATACACAACATTATGGGCATTAAGTGGCTGCTTCACATTATCCAGAGAGATGGTAATGTGTATATATATATATATATATATGGGGCAGCACGGATGGCTCAAGGGTTAGCGTTCCTGCTTCACAGCTCTGAGGTTGTAAGTTCGATTCCCGGACAGAACCTCATCTGTGTGGAGTTTGTATGTTCTCCCCGTGACTCCGGTTTCCTCCCACATCCCAAAAACATACCGGCAGGTTAATTGGCAGCTGACTAAAAAAAAAAAAAATTGTCCCTAATGTATGTGTAATTACCCCTATGTATCAAATCCCTAATCTCCCTTAGAATGTAAGCTTGCGGGCATTGAAATATGGGTAAATGGGCAATAAAATTATATCAATCCACTAATAACAGAGTAGTCTAAAGAAGAATGTCAGCCAATACTGCTGGAATCTGAAAAGTTACCCATATAAAATAAGCCTTCCCATCCCATGTTTAACATATAACACCCAGAACGAAAACAGACATATTGGCTAATTCAGAGTTTGGAGCAATAAACAAACAATGATCTAGTTTCCATATTGGCAGGAACATGTTACACTGCAGGGGAGGCACATTTATTATGTGTAAACAGAATTACAGCTGAGTGGGGACGTGCCCTAGTTAAACTAAATTTTAATTTAATTACTTTAAAAAATTGTTTAGCATTACTGTGCTTTATGCACACGTAGATAATGTTTCCGTGTGTACAAAAAAATTTAATTAATTTGCAACACTCAATGTGGATTAACCAGGAGCAAATGCATTTTTTACTTAGCTACGGAGTCAGGTCTGCAGCCTCTAATATGTCGCTTTCCTATAATTACATTAAAATTTCTTGAAGCAATTTCGTTATTAACACATAAACAAAGCTAAAATCTACACTATGGACCAGGGGGGGAATTCACTAACTGACGAATTGTGCAGAGAATTATTTTCGTCAGTGTTCGTCAGTGATATAAATTCGTCAATGACTGGTGATGTATAGTATTCAGTAAGTGACAAATGTATTGACGATTTGTAATGGCGAATGCTGACGATATCCCATTGACGAAAAACGGGTATTCGTCAGGTGATATTGCACTAAACTGATGGATACACTGACGATTTTCAGTAAATTCGTCATGACGAATTCTCATACTGAAATCCCCATGCCCAATCTGAAGTCTGGTTACTAGTAATTTTTGTTAATGAAGTGCAATTTATGACACATAATATTTATGTGTGAATAACATTATTATATTTTGCCTGGGCAATTTCATCAGAAGTGTTTTTAACTTGCTGAGTTTGGGAGAGTGGTTTGTGGTTGCAATTGAGAGTGGTATATGTATTAGTGACTGTTGTAGCTTCCATTTTTATGAATGGACAAACA